>CM039316.1:5442901-5694052 GCA_022316695.1 Camellia oleifera | reverse complement strand
TGATAAACTACACAAAACAGTGCGACGCGCAAAATAGCGCGAGTGTCAACTGCACAAAACAGTACGACGCCCAAAATAGCAGGAATGATAAACTGCACAAAACAGTGCGATGCGCAAAATAGGACGGGTGATAAACTGCACAAAACTGTGCGACGCGAAAAATAGCGCGGGTGATAAACTACACAAAACAGTGCGACGCGCAAAATAGCGCGAGTGTCAACTGCACAAAACAGTGCGACGCCCAAAATAGCTGGGGTGATAAACTGCACAAAACAGTGCGACGCGCAAAATAGTGCCAGTGTCAACTGCAGAAAATTGTGCGACGCGCAAAATAACAGGAGCGATAAACTGCACAAAACAGTGCGACGAGCAAAATAGCGCGGGTGATAAACAGCACAAAACAGTGCGACGCGCAAAATAGCGCGAGTGTCAACTGCACAAAATAGTGCGACGCGCAAAATAGCGCGAGTGATAAACTGCACAAAACAGTGCGACGCGCAAAATAGCGCGAGTCTCAACTGCACAAAGTAGTGCGACGCGCAAAATAGCAAAGCTGATGAACTACACAAAACAGTGCATCGCGCAAAATAGCGTGGGTGATAAACAGCACAAAACAGTGCAACGCGCAAAATAGCGCGAGTGTCAACTGCACAAAACAGTGCGACGCGCAAAATAGCGCGAGTGATAAACTGCACAAAACAGTGCGACGCGCAAAATAGCGCAAGTGTCAACTGCACAAAACAGTGCGCCGCGCAAAATAGCGCGGGTGATAAACTGCACAAAACAGTGCGACGAGCAAAATAGCGCGAGTGTCAACTGCAGAAAATCATGTGACGCGCAAAATAACAAGAGTGATAAACTGCACAAAACAGTGCGACGAGCAAAATAGCGCGGGTGATAAACTGCACAAAACAGTGCGACGTTCAAAATAGCGCTAGTGTCAACTGCACAAAACAGTGCGACGTGTAAAATAGCGCGGCTGATAAACTACACAAAACAGTGCGTCGTGCAAAATAGCGCGGGTCATAAACTGCACAAAACAATGCGACGCGCAAAATAGCACGGGTGATAAACTGCACAAAACATTGCGACGCGCAAAATAGCGCCAGTGTCAACTGCACAAAACAGTGCGACGCGCAAAATAGCGCGGGTGATAAACTACACAAAACAGTGCGACGCGCAAAATAGCGCGAGTGTCAACTGCACAAAACAGGGCGACGCCCAAAATAGCAGTAGTGATAAACTGCACAAAACAGTGTGACGCGCAAAATAGCGCGGGTGATAAACTGCACAAGACAGTGCGACGTGCAAAATAGCGCGAGTGTCAACAGCACAAAATCGTGCGACGCGCAAAATAGCGCGGATGATAAACTACACAAAACAGTGCGATGCGCAAAATAGCGCGAGTGTCAACTACACAAAACAGTGCGACGCCCAAAATAGCAGGAATGATAAACTGCACAAAAGAGTGCGACGCGCAACATAGCGCGGGTGATAAACTGGACAAAACAGTGCGACGCGCAAAATAGCGCGAGTGTCAGCTGCAGAAAATCATGCGACGCGCAAAATAACAGGAGTGATAAACTGCACAAAACAATGCGACCCCCAAAATTGCAGGAATGATAAACTGCACAAAACAGTGCGACGCGCAACACAGCGCGGGTGATAAACTGCACAAAACAGTGTGACGCCCAAAATAGCGCGAGTGTCAACTGTAGAAAATCGTGCGTCGCGCAAAATAACAGGAGTGATAAGCTGCACAAAACGGTGCGACGAGCAAAATAGCGCAGGTGATAAACTGCAGAAAATAGTGCGACGCGCAAAATAGCGCGAGTGTCAACTGCACAAAACAGTGCGACGCGCAAAATAGCACGGGAGATAAACTGTACAAAACAGTACGACGCGCAAAATGGCGCGAGTGTCAACTGCACAAAACAGTGCGACGCGCAAAATAGCGCGGCTGATAAACTACACAAAACAATGCGTCGTGCAAAATAGCGCGGGTGATAAACTGCACAAAAAAGTGCAACACGCAAAATAGCGCGAGTGTCAACTGCACAAAACAGTGCGACTCGCAAAATAGCGCGGGTGATAAACTGCACAAAATAGTGTGACGCGCAAAATAGCGCGGGTGATAAACTACACAAAACAGTGCGACGCGCAAAATAGCGCGACTGTCAACTGCACAAAACAGTGCGACGCCCAAAATAGCAGGGGTGATAAACTGCACAAAACTGTGCGACGCGTAAAATAGCGCGAGTGTCAACTGCAGAAAATTGTGCGACGCGCAAAATAATAGGAGCGATAAACAGCACAAAACAGTGCGACGAGCAAAATAGCGCGGGTGATAAACTGCACAAAACAGTGCGACGCGCAAAATAGCGCGAGTGTCAACTGCACAAAACCGTGCGACGCGCAAAATAGCAGGAGTGATAAACTGCACAAAACAGTGCGACGCGCAAAATAGCGGGGGTGATAAACTGCACAAGACAGTGCGACGTGCAAAATAGCGCGAGTGTCAACTGCACAAAATCGTGCGACGCGCAAAATAGCGCGAGTGATAAACTCCACAAAACAGTGCGACGCGCAAAATAGCGCGAGTGTCAACTGCACAAAACAGTGCGACGCCCAAAATAGCAGGAATGATAAACTGCACAAAACACTGCGACGGACAAAATAGCGCGGGTGAGAAACTGCACAAAACAGTGCGACGCGGAAAATAGCGCGAGTGCCAACGGCAGAAAATCGTGCGACGCGCAAAATAACAGGAGTGATAAACTGCACAAAACAGTGCGACGAGCAAAATAGCGCGTGTGATAAACTGCACAAAACAGTGCGACGTGCAAAATAGCGCGAGTGTGAACTGCACAAAACAGTGCGACGCACAAAATAGCGCGGGTGATACTGCACAAAACAGTGCGACGCGCAAAATAGCGCGAGTGTCAACTGCACAAAACAGTGCGACGTGCAAAATAGCGCTGCTGATAAACTACACAAAATAGTGCTTCACGCAAAATAGCGCGAGTGATAAACTGCAAAAAACAGTGCGACGCGCAAAATAGCGCCAGTGTCAACTGCGCAAAACAGTGTGATGCGCAAAATAGCGCGGGTGATAAACTACACAAAACAGTGCGACGCGCAAAATAGCGTGAGTGTCAACTGCACAAAACAGTGCGACGCCCAAAATAGCGCGGGTGATAAACTGCACAAGACAGTGCGACGTGCAAAATAGCGCGAGTGTCAACTGCACAAAATCATGCGACGCGCAAAATAGCGCGGGTGATAAACTACACAAAACAGTGCGATGTGCAAAATAGCAGGAGTGTCAACTGCACAAAACGGTGCGACGCGCAAAATAGCGCCAGTGTCAACTGCACAAAACAGTGCGACGCACAAAATAGCAGGAGTGATAAACAGCACAAAACAGTACGACGCGCAAAATAGCGCGGGTGATAAACTGCCCAAGACAGTGCGACGTGCAAAATAGCGCGAGTGTCAACTGCACAAAATCGTGCGACACGCAAAATAGCGCGGGTGATAAACTACACAAAACAGCGCGACGCGCAAAATTGCGCGAGTGTCAACCGTAAAAAACCGTGCGACGCGCAAAATAGCGCGAGTGTCAACTGCACAAAACAGTGCGACGCCCAAAATAGCAGGAATGATAAACTGCACAAAACAGTGTGACGCGCAAAATAGCGCGGGTGATAAACTGCACAAAACAATGCGACGCGCAAAATAGCGCGAGTGTCAACTGCAGAAAATCGTGTGACGCGCAAAATAACAAGAGTGATAAACTGCACAAAACAGTGCGACGAGCAAAATAGCGCGGGTGATAAACTGCACAAAACAGTGCGACTCGCAAAATAGCGCGAGTGTCAACTGCACAAAACAGTGCGACGTGCAAAATAGCGCTGCTGATAAACTACACAAAATAGTGCGTCACGCAAAATAGCGCGAGTGATAAACTGCAAAAAACAGTGCGACGCGCAAAATAGCGCCAGTGTCAACTGCGCAAAACAGTGTGATGCGCAAAATAGCGCGGGTGATAAACTACACAAAACAGTGCGACGCGCAAAATAGCGTGAGTGTCAACTGCACAAAACAGTGCGACGCCCAAAATAGCAGGATGGATAAACTGCACAAAACAGTGCGACGCCCAAAATAGCGCGGGTGATAAACTGCACAAGACAGTGCGACGTGCAAAATAGCGCGAGTGTCAACTGCACAAAATCATGCGACGCGCAAAATAGCGCGGGTGATAAACTACACAAAACAGTGCGATGTGCAAAATAGCAGGAGTGTCAACTGCACAAAACGGTGCGACGCGCAAAATAGCGCCAGTGTCAACTGCACAAAACAGTGCGACGCACAAAATAGCAGGAGTGATAAACAGCACAAAACAGTACGACGCGCAAAATAGCGCGGGTGATAAACTGCCCAAGACAGTGCGACGTGCAAAATAGCGCGAGTGTCAACTGCACAAAATCGTGCGACACGCAAAATAGCGCGGGTGATAAACTACACAAAACAGCGCGACGCGCAAAATTGCGCGAGTGTCAACCGTAAAAAACCGTGCGACGCGCAAAATAGCGCGAGTGTCAACTGCACAAAACAGTGCGACGCCCAAAATAGCAGGAATGATAAACTGCACAAAACAGTGTGACGCGCAAAATAGCGCGGGTGATAAACTGCACAAAACAATGCGACGCGCAAAATAGCGCGAGTGTCAACTGCAGAAAATCGTGTGACGCGCAAAATAACAAGAGTGATAAACTGCACAAAACAGTGCGACGAGCAAAATAGCGCGGGTGATAAACTGCACAAAACAGTGCGACTCGCAAAATAGCGCGAGTGTCAACTGCACAAAACAGTGCGACGTGCAAAATAGCGCTGCTGATAAACTACACAAAATAGTGCGTCACGCAAAATAGCGCGAGTGATAAACTGCAAAAAACAGTGCGACGCGCAAAATAGCGCCAGTGTCAACTGCGCAAAACAGTGTGATGCGCAAAATAGCGCGGGTGATAAACTACACAAAACAGTGCGACGCGCAAAATAGCGTGAGTGTCAACTGCACAAAACAGTGCGACGCCCAAAATAGCAGGATGGATAAACTGCACAAAACAGTGCGACGCCCAAAATAGCGCGGGTGATAAACTGCACAAGACAGTGCGACGTGCAAAATAGCGCGAGTGTCAACTGCACAAAATCATGCGACGCGCAAAATAGCGCGGGTGATAAACTACACAAAACAGTGCGATGTGCAAAATAGCAGGAGTGTCAACTGCACAAAACGGTGCGACGCGCAAAATAGCGCCAGTGTCAACTGCACAAAACAGTGCGACGCACAAAATAGCAGGAGTGATAAACAGCACAAAACAGTACGACGCGCAAAATAGCGCGGGTGATAAACTGCCCAAGACAGTGCGACGTGCAAAATAGCGCGAGTGTCAACTGCACAAAATCGTGCGACACGCAAAATAGCGCGGGTGATAAACTACACAAAACAGCGCGACGCGCAAAATTGCGCGAGTGTCAACCGTAAAAAACCGTGCGACGCGCAAAATAGCGCGAGTGTCAACTGCACAAAACAGTGCGACGCCCAAAATAGCAGGAATGATAAACTGCACAAAACAGTGTGACGCGCAAAATAGCGCGGGTGATAAACTGCACAAAACAATGCGACGCGCAAAATAGCGCGAGTGTCAACTGCAGAAAATCGTGTGACGCGCAAAATAACAAGAGTGATAAACTGCACAAAACAGTGCGACGAGCAAAATAGCGCGGGTGATAAACTGCACAAAACAGTGCGACTCGCAAAATAGCGCGAGTGTCAACTGCACAAAACAGTGCGACGTGCAAAATAGCGCTGCTGATAAACTACACAAAATAGTGCGTCACGCAAAATAGCGCGAGTGATAAACTGCAAAAAACAGTGCGACGCGCAAAATAGCGCCAGTGTCAACTGCGCAAAACAGTGTGATGCGCAAAATAGCGCGGGTGATAAACTACACAAAACAGTGCGACGCGCAAAATAGCGTGAGTGTCAACTGCACAAAACAGTGCGACGCCCAAAATAGCAGGATGGATAAACTGCACAAAACAGTGCGACGCCCAAAATAGCGCGGGTGATAAACTGCACAAGACAGTGCGACGTGCAAAATAGCGCGAGTGTCAACTGCACAAAATCATGCGACGCGCAAAATAGCGCGGGTGATAAACTACACAAAACAGTGCGATGTGCAAAATAGCAGGAGTGTCAACTGCACAAAACGGTGCGACGCGCAAAATAGCGCCAGTGTCAACTGCACAAAACAGTGCGACGCACAAAATAGCAGGAGTGATAAACAGCACAAAACAGTACGACGCGCAAAATAGCGCGGGTGATAAACTGCCCAAGACAGTGCGACGTGCAAAATAGCGCGAGTGTCAACTGCACAAAATCGTGCGACACGCAAAATAGCGCGGGTGATAAACTACACAAAACAGCGCGACGCGCAAAATTGCGCGAGTGTCAACCGTAAAAAACCGTGCGACGCGCAAAATAGCGCGAGTGTCAACTGCACAAAACAGTGCGACGCCCAAAATAGCAGGAATGATAAACTGCACAAAACAGTGTGACGCGCAAAATAGCGCGGGTGATAAACTGCACAAAACAATGCGACGCGCAAAATAGCGCGAGTGTCAACTGCAGAAAATCGTGTGACGCGCAAAATAACAAGAGTGATAAACTGCACAAAACAGTGCGACTCGCAAAATAGCGCGAGTGTCAACTGCACAAAATAGTGCGACGCGCAAAATAGCGCGGGTGATAAACTGCACAAAATAGTGCGACGCGCAAAATAGCGCCAGTGTCAACTGCACAAAACAGTGCGACGTGCAAAATAGCGCGGCTGATAAACTACACAAAACAGTGCGTCGTGCAAAATAGCGCAGGTCATAAACTGCACAAAACAGTGCGGTGCGCAAAATAGCGCGGGTGATAAGCTGCACAAAACATTGCGACGCGCAAAATAGCGCCAGTGTCAACTGCACAAAACAGTGCGACGCGCAAAATAGCGCGGGTGATAAACTACACAAAACAGTGCGACGCGCAAAATAGCAGGAGTGATAAACTGCACAAAACAGTGCGACGCGCAAAATAGCGCGGGTGATAAACTGCACAAGACAGTGCGACGTGCAAAATAGCGCGAGTGTCAACTGCACAAAATCGTGCGACGCGCAGAATAGCGCGGATGATAAACTACACAAACCAGTGCGACGCGCAAAATAGCGCGAGTGTCAACTGCACAAAACAGTGAGACGCGCAAAATAGCGCCAGTGTCAACTGCACAAAACAGTGCGACGCGCAACATAGCGCGGGGGATAAACTGCACAAAACAGTGCGACGCGCAAAATAGCGCGAGTGTCAACTGCAGAAAATCGTGCGACGCGCAAAATAACAGGAGTGATAAACTGCACAAAACAGTGCGATGCCCAAAATTGCAGGAATGATAAACTGCACAAAATAGTGCGACGCGCAACATAGCGCGGGTGATAAACTACACTAAACAGTGCGACGCGCAAAATAGCGTGAGTGTCAACTATAGAAAATCGTGCGTCGCGCAAAATAACAGGAGTGATAAACTGCACAAAACGGTGCGACGAGCAAAATAGCGCGGGTGATAAACTGCAGAAAATAGTGCGACGCGCAAAATAGCGCGAGTGTCAACTGCACAAAACAGTGCGACGCGCAAAATAGTGCGGGTGATAAACTGCACAAAACAGTACGACGCGCAAAATAGCGCGAGTGTCAACTGCACAAAATAGTGCGACGCGCAAAATAGCGCGAGTGTCAACTACACAAAACAGTGCGACGCGTAAAATAGCGCGAGTGTCAACTGCACAAAACAGTGCGACGCCCAAAATAGCAGTAATGATAAACTGCACAAAACAGTGCGACGCACAAAATAGCGCGGGTGATAAACTGTACAAAACAGTGCGACGCGGAAAATAGCGCGAGTGCCAACTGCAGAAAATCGTGCGACGCGCAAAATAAAAGGAGTGATAAACTGCACAAAACATGGCGACGAGCAAAATAGCGCGTGTGATAAACTGCACAAAACAGTGCGACGCGCAAAATAGCGCGAGTGTCAACTGCACAAAACAGTGCGACGCGCAAAATAGCGCGAGTGATAAACTGCACAAAACAGTGCGACGCGCAAAATAGCGCGAGTGTCAACTGCACAAAACAGTGCGACGGGCAAAATAGCGTGGCTGATAAACTACACAAAACAGTGCGTCGTGCCAAATAGCGCGGGTCATAAACTGCACAAGACAATGCGACGTGCAAAATAGCGCGAGTGTCAACAGCACAAAATCGTGCGACGCGCAAAATAGCGCGGATGAGAAACTATACAAAACAGTGCGACGCGCAAAATAGCGCGAGTGTCAACTACACAAAACAGTGCGACGCCCAAAATAGCAGGAATGATAAACTGCACAAAAGAGTGCGACGCGCAACATAGCGCGGGTGATAAACTGGACAAAACAGTGCGACGCGCAAAATAGCGCGAGTGTCAGCTGCAGAAAATCATGCGACGCGCAAAATAACAGGAGTGATAAACTGCACAAAACAATGCGACCCCCAAAATTGCAGGAATGATAAACTGCACAAAACAGTGCGACGCGCAACATAGCGCGGGTGATAAACTGCACAAAACAGTGCGACGCCCAAAATAGCGCGAGTGTCAACTGTAGAAAATCGTGCGTCGCGCAAAATAACAGGAGTGATAAGCTGCACAAAACGGTGCGACGAGCAAAATAGCGCGGGTGATAAACTGCAGAAAATAGTGCGACGCGCAAAATAGCGCGAGTGTCAACTGCACAAAACAGTGCGACGAACAAAATAGCACGGGAGATAAACTGTACAAAACAGTACGACGCGCAAAATAGCGCGAGTGTCAACTGCACAAAACAGTGCGACGCGCAAAATAGCGCGGCTGATAAACTACACAAAACAATGCGTCGTGCAAAATAGCGCGGGTGATAAACTGCACAAAACAGTGCAACACGCAAAATAGCGCGAGTGTCAACTGCACAAAACAGTGCGACGCGCAAAATAGCGCGGGTGATAAACTGCACAAAATAGTGTGACGCGCAAAATAGCGCGGGTGATAAACTACACAAAACAGTGCGACGCGCAAAATAGCGCGACTGTCAACTGCACAAAACAGTGCGACGCCCAAAATAGCAGGGGTGATAAACTGCACAAAACTGTGCGACGCGTAAAATAGCGCGAGTGTCAACTGCAGAAAATTGTGCGACGCGCAAAATAACAGGAGCGATAAACAGCACAAAACAGTGCGACGAGCAAAATAGCGCGGGTGATAAACTGCACAAAACCGTGCGACGCGCAAAATAGCAGGAGTGATAAACTGCACAAAACAGTGCGACGCGCAAAATAGCGTGGGTGATAAACTGCAAAAGACAGTGCGACGTGCAAAATAGCGCGAGTGTCAACTGCACAAAATCGTGCGACGCGCAAAATAGCGCGGGTGATAAACTCCACAAAACAGTGCGACGCGCAAAATAGCGCGAGTGTGAACTATACAAAACAGTGCGACGCGCAAAATAGCGCGAGTGTCAACTGCACAAAACAGTGCGACGCCCAAAATAGCAGGAATGATAAACTGCCCAAAACAGTGCGACGGACAAAATAGCGCGGGTGATAAACTGCAAAAAACAGTGCGACGCGGAAAATAGCGCGAGTGCCAACTGCAGAAAATCGTGCGACGCGCAAAATAACAGGATTGATAAACTGCACAAAACAGTGCGACGCGCAAAATAGCGCGAGTGATAAACTGCACAAAACAGTGCGACGTGCAAAATAGCGCGAGTGTGAACTGCACAAAACAGTGCGACGCACAAAATAGCGCGAGTGATAAACTGCACAAAACAGTGCGACGCGCAAAATAGCGCGAGTGTGAACTGCACAAAACAGTGCGACGTGCAAAATAGCGCTGCTGATAAACTACACAAAATAGTGCGTCACGCAAAATAGCGCGGGTGATAAACTGCAAAAAACAGTGCGACGCGCAAAATAGCGCGAGTGTCAACTGCGCAAAACAGTGTGATGCGCAAAATAGCGCGAGTGATAAACTACACAAAACAGTGCGACGCGCAAAATAGCGTGAGTGTCAACTGCACAAAACAGTGCGACGCCCAAAATAGCAGGATGGATAAACTGCACAAAACAGTGCGACGCCCAAAATAGCGCGGGTGATAAACTGCACAAGACAGTGCGACGTGCAAAATAGCGCGAGTGTCAACTGCACAAAATCATACGACGCGCAAAATAGCGCGGGTGATAAACTACACAAAACAGTGCGACGTGCAAAATAGCAGGAGTGTCAACTGCACAAAACGGTGCGACGCGCAAAATAGCGCCAGTGTCAACTGCACAAAACAGTGCGACGCGCAAAATAGCAGGAGTGATAAACTGCACAAAACAGTGCGACGCGCAAAATAGCGCGGGTGATAAACTGCACAAGACAGTGCGACGTGCAAAATAGCGCGAGTGTCAACTGCACAAAATCGTGCGACACGCAAAATAGCGCGGGTGATAAACTACACAAAACAGCGCGACGCGCAAAATAGCGCGAGTGTCAACCGTACAAAACCGTGCGACGCGCAAAATAGCGCGAGTGTCAGCTGCACAAAACAGTGCGACGCCCAAAATAGCAGGAATGATAAACTGCACAAAACAGTGTGACGCGCAAAATAGCGCGGGTGATAAACTGCACAAAACAATGCGACGCGCAAAACAGCGCGAGTGTCAACTGCAGAAAATCGTGTGACGCGCAAAATAACAAGAGTGATAAACTGCACAAAACAGTGCGACGAGCAAAATAGCGCGGGTGATAAACTGCACAAAACAGTGCGACGCGCAAAATAGCGCGACTGTCAACTGCAAAAAACAGTGAGACGTGCAAAATAGCGCTGCTGATAAACTACACAAAACAGTGTGTCGTGCAAAATAGCGCGGGTCATAAACTGCACAAAACAGTGCGGTGCACAAAACAGTGCGGTGCGCAAAATAGCGCGGGTGATAAGCTGCACAAAACATTGCAACGCGCAAAATAGCGCCAGTGTCAACTGCACAAAACAGTGCGACGCGCAAAATAGCGCGGGTGATAAACTACACAAAACAGTGCGACGCGCAAAATAGCAGGAGTGATAAACTGCACAAAACAGTGCGACGCGCAAAATAGCGCGGGTGATAAACTGCACAAGACAGTGCGACGTGCAAAATAGCGCGAGTGTCAACTGCACAAAATCGTGCGACGCGCAGAATAGCGCGGATGATAAACTACACAAAACAGTGCGACGCGCAAAATAGCGCCAGTGTCAACTGCACAAAACAGTGCGACACGCAACATAGCGCGGGGGATAAACGGCACAAAACAGTGCGACGCGCAAAATAGCGCGAGTGTCAACTGCAGAAAATCGTGCGACGCGCAAAATAACAGGAGTGATAAACTGCACAAAACCGTGTGACGCCTAAAATTGCAGGAATGATAAACTGCACAAAATAGTGCGACGCGCAACATAGCGCGGGTGATAAACTACACTAAACAGTGCGACGCGCGAAATAGCGTGAGTGTCAACTATAGAAAATCGTGCGTCGCGCAAAATAACAGGAGTGATAAACTGCACAAAACGGTGCGACGAGCAAAATAGCGCGGGTGATAAACTGCAGAAAATAGTGCGACGCGCAAAATAGCGCGAGTGTCAACTGCACAAAACAGTGCGACGCGCAAAATAGCGCGGGTGATAAACTGCACAAAACAGTACGACGCGCAAAATAGCGCGAGTGTCAACTGCACAAAACAGTGCGACGCGCAAAATAGCGCGAGTGTCAACTATTCAAAACAGTGCGACGCGTAAAATAGCGCGAGTGTCAACTGCACAAAACAGTGCGACGCCCAAAATAGCAGTAATGATAAACTGCACAAAACAGTGCGACGCACAAAATAGCGCGGTTGATAAACTGCACAAAACAGTGCGACGCGGAAAATAGCGCGAGTGCCAACTGCAGAAAATCGTGCGACGCGCAAAATAAAAGGAGTGATAAACTGCACAAAACATGGCGACGAGCAAAATAGCGCGTGTGATAAACTGCACAAAACAGTGCGACGCGCAAAATAGCGCGGGTGTCAACTGCACAAAACAGTGCGACGTGGCAAATAGCGCGGCTGATAAACTACACAAAATAGTGCGTCGTACAAAATAGCGCGGGTGATAAACTGCACAAAACAGTGCAACGCGCAAAATAGCGCGCTTGTCAACTGCACAAAACAGTGCGACACGCAAAGTAGCGCAGGTGATAACCCGCACAAAACAGTGCGACGCGCAAAATAGCGCCAGTGTCAACTGCACAAAACAGTGCGGTGCGCAAAATAGCGCGGGTGATAAACTACACAAAACAGTGCGACGCGCAAAATAGCGCGAGTGTCAACTGCACAAAACAGTACGACGCCCAAAATAGCAGGAGTGATAAACTGCACAAAACAGTGCGACGCGCAAAATACCGCGGGTGATAAACTGTACAAGACAGTGCGACGTGCAAAATAGCGCGAGTGTCAACTGCAGAAAATCGTGTGACGCGCAAAAAAACAAGAGTGATAAACTACACAAAACAGTGCGACGCGCAAAATAGCGTGGCTGATAAACTACACAAAACAGTGCGTCGTGCCAAATAGCGCGGGTCATAAACTGCACAAAACAGTGCGACGCGCAAAATAGCGCGGCTGATAAACTGCACAAAACAGTGCGACGCGCAAAATAGTGCCAGTCTCAACTGCACAAAACAGTGCGACACCCAAAATAGCTGGAATGATAAACTGCACAAAACAGTGTGACGCGCAACATAGCGCGGGTGATAAACTGCACAAAACAGTGCGACGCGCAAAATAGCGCGATTGTCAACTGCACAAAACAGTGCGACGTGCAAAATAGCGCAGTTGATAAACTACACAAAACAGTGCATCAGACAAAATAGCGCGGGAGATAAACTGCACAAAACAGTGCAACGTGCAAAATAGCACGCGTGTCAACTGCACAAAACAGTGCGACGCGCAAAATAGCGCGGGTGATAACCTGCACAAAACAGGGCGACGCGCAAAATTGCGCCAGTGTCAACTGCACAAAACAGTGCGACGCCCAAAATAGCAGGAGTGAGAAACTGCACAAAACAGTGCGACGCGCAAAATAGCGCGGGTGATAAACTGCACAAGACAGTGCAACGTGCAAAATAGCGCGAGTGTCAACTGCACAAAATCGTGCGTCGTGCCAAATAGCGTGGGTGATAAACTACACAAAACAGTGCGACGCGCAAAATAGCGCGAGTGTCAACTGCACAAAACAGTGCGACGCGCAAAATAGCGCGATTGTCAACTGCACAAAACAGTGTGACGCGCAAAATAGCGCGGGTGATAAACTGCACAAAACAGTGCGACGTGCAAAATAGCGCGGCTGATAAACTACACAAAACAGTGCATCACGCAAAATAGCGCGGGTGATAAACTGCACAAAACAGTGCAACGCGCAAAATAGCGCGCGTGTCAACTGCACAAAACAGTGCGCCGCGCAAAATAGCGCGGGTGATAAACTGTACAAAACAGTGCGACTCGCAAAATAGCGCGGGTGATATACTGCACAAAATTGTGCGACGCGCAAAATAGCGCGAGTGTCGACTGCACAAAACAGTGCGACGTGCAAAATAGTGCGGCAGATAAACTACACAAAACAGTGCATCTCGCAAAATGACGCGGGTGATAAACTACACAAAACAGTGCGACGCGCAAAATAGCGCCAGTGTCAACTGCACAAAACAGTGCGACGCGCAAAATAGCGCCAGTGTCAACTGCACAAAAAAGTGCGACGCCAAAAATAGCAGGAATGATAAACTGCACAAAACAGTGCGACGCGCAAAATAGCGTGGGTGATAAACTGCACAAAACAGTGCGACGCGCAAAATAGCGCGAGTGTCAACTGCAGAAAATCGTGCGACGCGCAAAATAACAAGAGTGATAAACTGCACAAAACAGTGCGACGTGCAAAATAGCGCGGGTGATAAACTGCACAAAACAGTGCGACGCGCAAAATAGCGGGAGTGTCAACTGCACAAAACAGTGCGACGCGCAAAATAGCGCGGGTGATAAACTGCACAAAACAGTGCGACGCAAAAATTGCGCGAGTGTCAACTGCACAAAACAGTGCGACGTGGCAAATAGCGCGGCTGATAAACTACACAAAATAGTGTGTCGTGCAAAATAGCGCGGGTGATAAACTGCACAAAACAGTGCAACGCGCAAAATAGCGCGCTTGTCAACTGCACAAAACAGTGCGACGCGCAAAGTAGCGCAGGTGATAACCCGCACAAAACAGTGCGACGCGCAAAATAGCGCCAGTGTCAACTGCACAAAACAGTGCGGTGCGCAAAATAGCGCGGGTGATAAACTACACAAAACAGTGCGACGCGCAAAATAGCGCGAGTGTCAACTGCACAAAACAGTACGACGCCCAAAATAGCAGGAGTGATAAACTGCACAAAACAGTGCGACGCGCAAAATACCGCGGGTGATAAACTGTACAAGACAGTGCGACGTGCAAAATAGCGCGAGTGTCAACTGCAGAAAATCGTGTGACGCGCAAAAAAACAAGAGTGATAAACTACACAAAACAGTGCGACGCGCAAAATAGCGTGGCTGATAAACTACACAAAACAGTGCGTCGTGCCAAATAGCGCGGGTCATAAACTGCACAAAACAGTGCGACGCGCAAAATAGCGCGGCTGATAAACTGCACAAAACAGTGCGACGCGCAAAATAGTGCCAGTCTCAACTGCACAAAACAGTGCGACGCCCAAAATAGCTGGAATGATAAACTGCACAAAACAGTGTGACGCGCAACATAGCGCGGGTGATAAACTGCACAAAACAGTGCGACGCGCAAAATAGCGCGATTGTCAACTGCACAAAACTGTGCGACGTGCAAAATAGCGCAGTTGATAAACTACACAAAACAGTGCATCACGCAAAATAGCGCGGGAGATAAACTGCACAAAACAGTGCAACGTGCAAAATAGCACGCGTGTCAACTGCACAAAACAGTGCGACGCGCAAAATAGCGCGGGTGATAACCTGCACAAAACAGGGCGACGCGCAAAATTGCGCCAGTGTCAACTGCACAAAACAGTGCGACGCCCAAAATAGCAGGAGTGAGAAACTGCACAAAACAGTGCGACGCGCAAAATAGCGCTGGTGATAAACTGCACAAGACAGTGCAACGTGCAAAATAGCGCGAGTGTCAACTGCACAAAATCGTGCGTCGTGCCAAATAGCGTGGGTGATAAACTACACAAAACAGTGCGACGCGCAAAATAGCGCGAGTGTCAACTGCACAAAACAGTGCGACGCGCAAAATAGCGCGATTGTCAACTGCACAAAACAGTGTGACGCGCAAAATAGCGTGGGTGATAAACTGCACAAAACAGTGCGACGTGCAAAATAGCGCGGCTGATAAACTACACAAAACAGTGCATCACGCAAAATAGCGCGGGTGATAAACTGCACAAAACAGTGCAACGCGCAAAATAGCGCGCGTGTCAACTGCACAAAACAGTGCGCCGCGCAAAATAGCGCGGGTGATAAACTGCCCAAAACAGTGCGACTCGCAAAATAGCGCGGGTGATATACGGCACAAAATAGTGCGACGCGCAAAATAGCGCGAGTGTCGACTGCACAAAACAGTGCGACGTGCAAAATAGTGCGGCAGATAAACTACACAAAACAGTGCATCACGCAAAATAACGCGGGTGATAAACTACACAAAACAGTGCGACGCGCAAAATAGCGCCAGTGTCAACTGCACAAAACAGTGCGACGCCAAAAATAGCAGGAATGATAAACTGCACAAAACAGTGCGACGCGCAAAATAGCTTGGGTGATAAACTGCACAAAACAGTGCGACGCGCAAAATAGCGCGAGTGTCAACTGCAGAAAATCGTGCGACGCGCAAAATAACAAGAGTGATAAACTGCACAAAACAGTGCGACGTGCAAAATAGCGCGGGTGATAAACTGCACAAAACAGTGCGACGCGCAAAATAGCGGGAGTGTCAACTGCACAAAACAGTGCGACGCGCAAAATAGCGCGGGTGATAAACTGCACAAAACAGTGCGACGCAAAAATTGCGCGAGTGTCAACTGCACAAAACAGTGCGACGTGGCAAATAGCGCGGCTGATAAACTACACAAAATAGTGCGTCGTGCAAAATAGCGCGGGTGATAAACTGCACAAAACAGTGCAACGCGCAAAATAGCGAGCTTGTCAACTGCACAAAACAGTGCGACACGCAAAGTAGCGCAGGTGATAACCTGCACAAAACAGTGCGACGCGCAAAATAGCGCCAGTGTCAACTGCACAAAACAGTGCGGTGCGCAAAATAGCGCGGGTGATAAACTACACAAAACAGTGCGACGCGCAAAATTGCGCCAGTGTCAACTGCACAAAACAGTGCGACGCCCAAAATAGCCGGAGTGATAAACAGCACAAAACAGTGCGACGCGCAAAATAGCGCGGGTGATAAACTGCACAAGACAGTGCGACGTGCAAAATAGCGCGAGTGTCAACTGCACAAAATCGTGCGACGCGCCAAATAGCGCGAGTGATAAACTACACAAAACAGTACGACGCGCAAAATAGCGCGATTGTCAACTGCACAAAACAGTGTGACGCGCAAAATAGCGCGGGTGATAAAGTGCACAAAACAGTGCGACGTGCAAAATAGCGCGGCTGATAAACTACACAAAACAGTGCATCACGCAAAATAGCGCGGGTGATAAACTGCACAAAACAGTGCAACGCGCAAAATACCGCGCGTGTCAACTGCACAAAACAGTGCGCCGCGCAAAATAGCGCGGGTGATAAACTGCACAAAACAGTGCAACGCGCAAAATAGCGCGGGTTATATACTGCACAAAATAGTGCGACGCGCAAAATAGCGCGAGTGTCGACTGCACAGAACAGTGCGACGTGCAAAATAGCGCGGCTGATAAACTACACAAAACAGTGCGTCGTGCAAAATAGCGCGGGTCATAAACTGCACAAAACAGTACGACGCGCAAAATAGCGCCGGTGATAAACTGCACAAAACAGTGCGACGCGCAAAATAGCGCCAGTGTCAACTGCACAAAACAGTGCGACGCCCAAAATAGCAGGAATGATAAACTGCACAAAACAGTGTGACGCGCAACATAGCGCGGGTGATAAACTGCACAAAACAGTGCGACGCGCAAAATAGCGGGATTGTCAACTGCACAAAACAGTGCGACGTGCAAAATAGCGCGGTTGATAAACTACACAAAACAGTGCATCACGCAAAATAGCGCGGGTGATAAACTGCACAAAACAGTGCAACGCGCAAAATAGCGCGCGTGTCAACTGCACGAAACAGTGTGACGCGCAAAATAGCGCGGGTGATAACCTGCACAAAACAGTGTGACGCGCAAAATTGCGCCAGTGTCAACTGCACAAAACAGTGCGACGCCCAAAATAGCAGGAGTGATAAACTGCACAAAACAGTGCGACGCGCAAAATGGCGCGGGTGGTAAACTGCACAAGACAGTGCGACGTGCAAAATTGCACGAGTGTCAACAGCACAAAATCGTGCGACGCGCCAAATAGCCCGGGTGATAAACTACACAAAACAGTGCGACGTGCAAAATAGCGCGAGTGTCAACTGCACAAAACAGTGCGACGCGCAAAATGGCGCCAGTGTCAACTGCAGAAAACAGTGCGACGCCCAAAATAGCAGGAATGATAAACTGCACAAAACAGTGCGACGCGCCAAATAGCGCGATTGTCAACTGCACAAAATCGTGCGACGCGCAAAATAACAGGAGTGATAAACTGCACAAAACAGTGCGACGAGCAAAATAGCGCGGGAGATAAACTACACAAAACAGTGCGACGCGCAAAATAGCGCGAGTCTCAACTGCACAACACAGTGCGACGCGCAAAATGGCGCCAGTGTCAACTGCACAAAACAGTGCGACGCCCAAAATAGCAGGAATGATAAACTGCACAAAACAGTGCGACGCGCAACATAGCGCGGGTGATAAACTGCACAAAACAGTGCGACGCACAAAATAGCGCGAGTGTCAACTGCAGAAAATCGTGCGACACGCAAAATAACAGGAGTGCTAAACTGCACAAAACAGTGTGACGAGCAAAATAGCGCGGGTGATAAACTGCAAAAAACAGTGCGACGCGCAAAATAGCGCGAGTGTCAACTGCACAAAACAGTGTGACGCGCAAAATAGCGCGGGTGATAAACTGCACAAAACAGTGCGACGCGCAAAATATCGTGCGTGTCAACTGCACAAAACAGTGCGACGTGCAAAATAGCACAGCTGATAAACTACACAAAACAGTGCATCACGCAAAATAGCGCGGGTGATAAACTGCACAAAACAGTGCAACGCGCAAAATAGCGCGCGTGTCAACTGCACAAAACAGTGCAACGCGCAAAATAGCGCGGGTGATAAACTTCACAAAACAATGCGACGCGCAAAATAATGTGAGTGTCAACTGCACAAAACAGTGCGACGTGCAAAATAGCGCGGCAGATAAACTACACAAAACAGTGCGTCGCGCAAAATAGCGCGGGTGATAAACTACACAAAACAGTGCAACGTGGAAAATAGCGTGAGTGTCAACTGCACAAAACAGTGCGACGCGCAAAATAGCGCCGGTGATGAACTGCACAAAACAGTGCGATGCGCAAAATAGCGCGAGTGTCAACTGCAAAAAATCGTACGACGCGCAAAATTGCGCGGGTGATAAACTACACAAAACAGTGCGACGCGCAAAATAGCGTGAGTGTCAACTGCACAAAACAGTGCGACGCGCAAAATAGCGCCAGTGTCAACTGCACAAAACAGTGCGATGCCCAAAATAGCAGGAATGATAAACTGCACAAAACAGTGCGACGCGCAACATAGCACGGGTGATAAACCGCACAAAACAGTGTGTTGCGCAAAATAGCGCGAGTGTCAACTGCAGAAAATCGTACGACGCGCAAAATAACAGGAGTGATAAACTGCAGAAAACAGTGCCACGAGCAAAATAGCGCGGGTGATAAACTGCACAAAACAGTGCGATGCGCAAAATAGCGCAAGTGTCAACTGCAGAAAACAGTGCGACACGCCAAACAGCGCGGGTGATAAACGACACAAAACAGTGCGTCGCGCAAAATAGCGCGGGTGACAAACTGCACAAAACAGTGCAACGCGCAAAATAGCGCGAGTGTCAACTGCACAAAACAGTGCGACGCGCAAAATGGCGGGGGTGATAAACTGCAAAAAATAGTGCGATGCGCAAAACAGCGCCAGTGTCAACTGCACAAAACAGTGCGACGCGCCAAATAGCGCCGGTGATAAATTAAACAAAACAGTGCGACGCGCAAAATAGCGCGAGTGTCAACTACACAAAACAGTGCGACGCCCAAAATAGCAGGAGTGATGAACTGCACAAAACAGTGCGACGCGCAAAATAGCGCGGGTGATAAACTGCACAAGACAGTGCGACGTGCAAAATAGCGCGAGTGTCAACTGCACAAAACAGTGCGACGTGCAAAATAGCGCGGCTAATAAACTACACAAAACAGTGCGTCGCGCAAAATAGCGCGAGTGCCAACTGGACAAAACAGTGCGACGCACAAAATAGCGCGAGTGTCAACTGCATAAAACAATGCGACGACCAAAATAGCAGGAATGATAAACTGCACAAAACAGTGCGACGCGCAAAATAGCGCGGGTGATAAACTATAGAAAATCGGGCGACGCGCAAAATAACAGGAGTGATAAACTGCACAAAACCGTGCGACGAGCAAAATAGCGCTGGTGATAAACTGCACAAAACAGTGCGACGTGCAAAATAGCGCGAGTGTCAACTGCACAAAACAGTGCGACGCGCAAAATAGCGCCGGTGATAAACTGCACAAAACAGTGCGACGCGCAAAATAGCGCGAGTGTCAACTGCACAAAACAGTGCGACGTGCAAAATAGCGCGGCTGATAAACCACACAAAACAGTGTGTCGCGCAAAATAGCGCGGTTGATAAACTGCACAAAATAGTGCAACGCGCAAAATAGCGCACGTGTCAACTGCACAAAACAATGCGACGCGCAAAATAGCGCGGGTGATAAACTGCACAAAACAGTGCGACGCGCAGAATAGCGCAAGTGTCAACTGCACAAAACAGATCGACGCGCAAAATAGCGTGGGCGATAAACTACACAAAACAGTGCGACGCGCAAAATAGCGCGAGTGTCAACTGCACAAAACACTACAACGCCCAAAATAGCAGGAGTGATAAACTGCACAAAACAGTGAGATGCGCAAAATTGCGCGGGTGATAAACTGCAGAAGACTGTGCGACGTGCAAAATAGCGTGAGTGTCAACTGCACAAAACCGTGCGACGTGCAAAATAGCGTGGGTGATAAACTATACAAAACAGTGCGACCCGCAAAATAGGGCGAGTGTCAACTGCACAAAATAGTGCAACGTGCAAAATAGCGCCAGTGTCAACTGCACAAAACAGTGCGACGCCCAAAATAGTAGGAATGATAAACTGCACAAAACAGTGCGACGCGCAAAATAGCGCGAGTGTCAACTGCAGAAAATCGTGTGACGCGCAAAATAACAGGAGTGATAAACTGCACAAAACAGTGCGACGAGCAAAATAGCGCGGGTGATAAACTGCACAAAACAGTGCGACGTGCAAAATAGCGCGAGTGTCAACTACACAAAACAGTGCGACGCGCAAAATAGCGTGGGTGATAAACTACACAAAACAGTGCGACGCGCAAAATAGCGTGAGTGTCAACTGCACAAAACAGTGCGACGCGCAAAATAGCGCGCATGATAAACTACACAAAACAGTGCGTCGCGCAAAATAGCGCGGGTGATAAACTGCACAAAACAGTGCAACGCGCAAAATAGCGCGAGAGCTAACTTCACAAAACAGTGCGACGCGCAAAATAGCGCGGGTGATAAACAGCACAAAACAGTGCGACGTGCAAAATAGCGCAAGTGTCAATTGCACAAAATCGTGCGACGCGCAAAATAACAGGAGTGATCAACTGCACAAAACAGTGCGACGAGCAAAATAGCGCGGGTGATAAACTGCACAAAATAGTGCGACGCGCAAAATAGTGCGAGTGTCAACTGCATATAACAGTGCGACGCGCAAAATAGCGCGGCTATTAAACTACACAAAACAGTGCGTCGTGCAAAATAGCGCGGGTGATAAACTGCACAAAACAGTGCAACGCGCAAAATAGCGCGAGTGTCAACTGCACAAAACAGTGCGACGCGCAAAATAGCGCGGGTGATAAACTGCACAAAACAGTGCGATGCGCAAAACAGCGCCAGTGTCAACTGCACAAAACAGTGCGACGCGCCAAATAGGGCAGGTGATAAACTAAACAAAACAGTGCGACGTGCAAAATAGCACCAGTGTCAACTGCACAAAACAGTGCGACGCCCAAAATAGCAGGAGTGATGAACTGCACAAAACAGTGCGACGCGCAAAATAGCGTGGGTGATAAACTGCACAAGACAGTGCGACGTGCAAAATAGCGCGAGTGTCAACTGGACAAAACAGTGCGACGCGCAAAATAGCGCGAGTGTCAACTGCATAAAACAATGCGACGACCAAAATAGCAGGAATGATAAACTGCACAAAACAGTGCGACGCGCAAAATAGCGCGGGTGATAAACTACAGAAAATCGGGCGACGCGCAAAATAACAGGAGTGATAAACTGCACAAAACAGTGCGACGAGCAAAATAGCGCTGGTGATAAACTGCACAAAACAGTGCGACGTGCAAAATAGCACGAGTGTCAACTGCACAAAACAGTGCGACGCGCAAGATAGCGCCGGTGATAAACTGCACAAAACAGTGCGACGCGCAAAATAGCGCGAGTGTCAACTGCACAAAACAGTGCGACGTGCAAATAAGCGTGGCTGATAAACCACACAAAACAGTGCGTCGCGCAAAATAGCGCGGTTGATAAACTGCACAAAATAGTGCAACGCGCAAAATAGCGCACGTGTCAACTGCACAAAACAATGCGACGCGCAAAATAGCGCGGGTGATAAACTGCACAAAACAGTGCGACGCGCAGAATAGCGCAAGTGTCAACTGCACAAAACAGATCGACACGCAAAATAGCGTGGGCGATAAACTACACAAAATAGTGCGACGCGCAAAATAGCGCGAGTGTCAACTGCACAAAACACTACAACGCCCAAAATAGCAGGAGTGATAAACTGCACAAAACAGTGAGATGCGCAAAATTGCGCGGGTGATAAACTGCAGAAGACTGTGCGACGTGCAAAATAGCGTGAGTGTCAACTGCACAAAATCGTGCGACGTGCAAAATAGCGCGGTTGATAAACTATACAAAACAGTGCGACCCGCAAAATAGCGCGAGTGTCAACTGCACAAAATAGTGCAACGTGCAAAATAGCGCCAGTGTCAACTGCACAAAACAGTGCGACGCCCAAAATAGCAGGAATGATAAACTGCACAAAATAGTGCGACGCGCAAAATAGCGCGAGTGTCAACTGCAGAAAATCGTGTGACGCGCAAAATAACAGGAGTGATAAACTGCACAAAACAGTGCGACGAGCAAAATAGCGCGGGTGATAAACTGCACAAAACAGTGCGACGTGCAAAATAGCGCGAGTGTCAACTACACAAAACAGTGCGACGCGCAAAATAGCGCGGGTGATAAACTACACAAAACAGTGCGACGCGCAAAATAGCGTGAGTGTCAACTGCACAAAACAGTGCGACGCGCAAAATAGCGCAGATGATAAACTACACAAAACAGTGCGTCGCGCAAAATAGCGCGGGTGATAAACTGCACAAAACAGTGCAACGCGCAAAATAGCGCGAGAGTTAACTTCACAAAACAGTGCGACGTGCAAAATAGCGCAAGTGCCAATTGCACCAAATCGTGCGACGCGCAAAATAACAGGAGTGATCAACTGCACAAAACAGTGCGACGAGCAAAATAGCGCGGGTGATAAACTGCACAAAATAGTGCGACGCGCAAAATAGTGCGAGTGTCAACTGCATATAACAGTGCGACGCGCAAAATAGCGCGGCTAATAAACTACACAAAACAGTGCGTCGTGCAAAATAGCGCGGGTGATAAACTGCACAAAACAGTGCAACGCGCAAAATAGCGCGAGTGTCAACTGCACAAAACAGTGCGACGCGCAAAATAGCGCGGGTGATAAACTGCACAAAACAGTGCGATGCGCAAAACAGCGCCAGTGTCAACTGCACAAAACAGTGCGACGCGCCAAATAGGGCAGGTGATAAACTAAACAAAACAGTGCGACGTGCAAAATAGCACCAGTGTCAACTGCACAAAACAGTGCGACGCCCAAAATAGCAGGAGTGATGAACTGCACAAAACAGTGCGACGCGCAAAATAGCGTGGGTGATAAACTGCACAAGACAGTGCGACGTGCAAAATAGCGCGAATGTCAACTGCACAAAACAGTGCGACGTGCAAAATAGCGCGGCTAATAAACTACACAAAACAGTTCGTCGCGCAAAATAGCGCGAGTGTCAACTGGACAAAACAGTGCGACGCGCAAAATAGCGCGAGTGTCAACTGCATAAAACAATGCGACGACCAAAATAGCAGGAATGATAAACTGCACAAAACAGTGCGACGCGCAAAATAGCGCGGGTGATAAACTACAGAAAATCGGGCGACGCGCAAAATAACAGGAGTGATAAACTGCACAAAACAGTGCGACGAGCAAAATAGCGCTGGTGATAAACTGCACAAAACAGTGCGACGTGCAAAATAGCGCGAGTGTCAACTGCACAAAACAGTGCGACGCGCAAGATAGCGCCGGTGATAAACTGCACAAAACAGTGCGACGCGCAAAATAGCGCGAGTGTCAACTGCACAAAACAGTGCGACGTGCAAATAAGGGTGGCTGATAAACCACACAAAACAGTGCGTCGCGCAAAATAGCGCGGTTGATAAACTGCACAAAATAGTGCAACGCGCAAAATAGCGCACGTGTCAACTGCACAAAACAATGCGACGCGCAAAATAGCGCGGGTGATAAACTGCACAAAACAGTGCGACGCGTAGAATAGCGCAAGTGTCAACTGCACAAAACAGATCGACGCGCAAAATAGCGTGGGCGATAAACTACACAAAACAGTGCGACGCGCAAAATAGCGCGAGTGTCAACTGCACAAAACACTACAACGCCCAAAATAGCAGGAGTGATAAACTGCACAAAACAGTGAGATGCGCAAAATTGCGCGGGTGATAAACTGCAGAAGACTGTGCGACGTGCAAAATAGCGTGAGTGTCAACTGCACAAAATCGTGCGACGTGCAAAATAGCGCGGTTGATAAACTATACAAAACAGTGCGACCCGCAAAATAGCGCGAGTGTCAACTGCACAAAATAGTGCAACGTGCAAAATAGCGCCAGTGTCAACTGCACAAAACAGTGCGACGCCCAAAATAGCAGGAATGATAAACTGCACAAAACAGTGCGACGCGCAAAATAGCGCGAGTGTCAACTGCAGAAAATCGTGTGACGCGCAAAATAACAGGAGTGATAAACTGCACAAAACAGTGCGACGAGCAAAATAGCGCGGGTGATAAACTGCACAAAACAGTGCGACGTGCAAAATAGCGCGAGTGTCAACTACACAAAACAGTGCGACGCGCAAAATAGCGCGGGTGATAAACTACACAAAACAGTGCGACGCGCAAAATAGCGTGAGTGTCAACTGCACAAAACAGTGCGACGCGCAAAATAGCGCAGATGAGAAACTACACAAAACAGTGCGTCGCGCAAAATAGCGCGGGTGATAAACTGCACAAAACAGTGCAACGCGCAAAATAGCGCGAGAGTTAACTTCACAAAACAGTGCGACGTGCAAAATAGCGCAAGTGCCAATTGCACCAAATCGTGCGACGCGCAAAATAACAGGAGTGATCAACTGCACAAAACAGTGCGACGAGCAAAATAGCGCGGGTGATAAACTGCACAAAATAGTGCGACGCGCAAAATAGTGCGAGTGTCAACTGCATATAACAGTGCGACGCGCAAAATAGCGCGGCTAATAAACTACACAAAACAGTGCGTCGTGCAAAATAGCGCGGGTGATAAACTGCACAAAACAGTGCAACGCGCAAAATAGCGCGAGTGTCAACTGCACAAAACAGTGCGACGCGCAAAATAGCGCGGGTGATAAACTGCACAAAACAGTGCGATGCGCAAAACAGCGCCAGTGTCAACTGCACAAAACAGTGCGACGTGCAAAATAGCACCAGTGTCAACTGCACAAAACAGTGCGACGCCCAAAATAGCAGGAGTGATGAACTGCACAAAACAGTGCGACGCGCAAAATAGCGTGGGTGATAAACTGCACAAGACAGTGCGACGTGCAAAATAGCGCGAGTGTCAACTGCACAAAACTGTGCGACGTGCAAAATAGCGCGGCTAATAAACTACACAAAACAGTGCGTCGCGCAAAATAGCGCGAGTGTCAACTGTACAAAACAGTGCGACGCGCAAAATAGCGCGAGTGTCAACTGCATAAAACAATGCGACGCCCAAAATAGCAGGAATGATAAACTGCACAAAACAGTGCGACGCGCAAAATAGCGCGGGTGATAAACTGCACAAAACAGTGCGACGCGCAAAATAGCGCGAGTGTCAACTACAGAAAATCGTGCGACGTGCAAAATAACAGGAGTGATAAACTGCACAAAACAGTGCGACGAGCAAAATAGCGCGGGTGATAAACTGCACAAAACAGTGCGACGCGCAAAATAGCGCGAGTGTCAACTGCACAAAACAGTGCGACGCGCAAAATAGCGCCGGTGATAAACTGCACAAAACAGTGCGACGCGCAAAATAGCGCGAGTGTCAACTGCACAATACAGTGCGACGTGCAAAATAGCGCGGCTGATAAACTACACAAAACAGTGCGTCGCGCAAAATTGCGCGGTTGATAAACTGCACAAAACAGTGCAACGTGCAAAATAGCGCACGTGTCAACTGCACAAAACAGTGCGACGCGCAAAATAGCGCGGGTGATAAACTGCACAAAACATTGCGACGCGCAGAATAGCGCAATTGTCAACTGCACAAAACAGATCGACGCGCAAAATAGCGTGGGCGATAAACTACACAAAACAGTGCGACGCCCAAAATAGCAGGAGTGATAAACTGTACAAAACAGTGAGATGCGCAAAATTGCGCGGGTGATAAACTGCAGAAGACTGTGCGACGTGCAAAATAGCGCGAGTGTCAACTGCACAAAATCGTGCGACGCGGAAAATAGCGTGGGTGATAAACTATACAAAACAGTGCGACGCGCAAAATAGCGCGAGTGTCAACTGCACAAAAAAGTGCAACGTGCAAAATAGCGCCAGTGTCGACTGCACAAAACAGTGCGACGCCCAAAATAGCAGGAATGATAAACTGCACAAAACAGTGCGACGCGCAAAATAGCGCGAGTGTCAACTGCAGAAAATCGTGTGACGCGCAAAATAACAAGAGTGATAAACTGCACAAAACAGTGCGACGAGCAAAATAGCGCGGGTGATAAACTGCACAAAACAGTGCGACGTGCAAAATAGCGCGAGTGTCGACCGCTCAAAACAGTGCGACGCGCAAAATAGCGGGTGATAAACTGCACAAAACAGTGCGTCGCGCAAAATAGCGCGAGTGTCAACTGCACAAAACAGTGCGACGCGCAAAATAGCGCGGATGATGAACTACACGAAACAGTGCGTCGCGCAAAATAGCGCGGGTGATAAACTGCACAAAACAGTGCAACGCGCAAAATTGCGCGAGAGTCAACTTCACAAAACAGTGCGACGCGCAAAATAGCGCGGGTGATAAACTGCACAAAACAGTGCGACGCGCAAAATAGCGCAATTGTCAACTGCACAAAATCGTGCGACACGCAAAATAACAGGAGTGATCAACTGTACAAAACAGTGCGACGAGAAAAATAGCGCGGGTGATAAACTGCACAAAATAGTGCGACGCGCAAAATAGTGCGAGTGTCAACTGCAGAAAACAGTGCGACGCGCAAAATAGCGCGGCTGATAAACTACACAAAACAGTGCGTCGCGCAAAATAGAGCGGGTGATAAACTGCACAAAACAATGCACCACGCAAAATAGCGCGAGTAACTGCACAAAACAGTGCGACGCGCAAAATAGCGCGGGTGACAAACTGCACAAAACAGTGCGACGCGCAAAATAGCCCAAGTGTCAACTGCAAAAAACAGTGCGACGCGCAAAATAGCGCGAGTTTCAACTGCACAAAACAGTGCGACGGGCAAAATAGCGCGAGTGTCAACTGCACAAAACAGTGCGACGCCCAAAATTCCAGAAATGATAAACTGCACAAAACAGTGCGACGCGCAAAATTGCGCGGGTGATAAACTGCACAAAACGGTGCGACGTACAAAATAGCGCGAGTGTCAACTGCACAAAACAGTGGGACGCGCAAAATAGCGCGAGTGTCAACTGCACAAAACTGTGCCACGCGCAAAATAGCGGCGCTGATAAACTACACAAAACAATGCGTCGCGTAAAATAGCGCGTGTGATAAACTGCACAAAACAGTACAACGCGCAAAATAGCGCGAGAGTCAACTTCAGCAAACAGTGCGACGCGCAAAATAGCGCGGGTGATAAATTGCACAAAACAGTGCGACGCGCAAAATAGCGCAAGTGTAAACTGCACAAAATAGTGCGACGCGCAAAATAGTGCGGGTGATAAACTACACAAAACAGTGCGACGGGCAAAATAGCGCGAGTGTCAACTGCACAAAACAGTGCGACGCCCAAAATAGCAGGAGTGATAAACTACACAAAACAGTACAACGCGCAAAATAGCGCGGTTGATAAACTGCACAAAACCGTGCGACGCGCAAAATAGCGCGAGTGTCAACTGCACAAAATCGTGCGACGCGCAAAATAGCAGGAGTGATAAACTGCACAAAACAGTGCGACGAGCAAAATAGCACGGGTGATAAATTGCACAACAGTGCGACGCGCAAAATAGCACGAGTGTCAACTGCACAAAACAGTGCGACGCGCAAAATAGCGCGAGTGATAAACTGCACAAAACAGTGCGACGCGCAAAATAGCGCGAGTGTCAACTGCACAAAACAGTGCGACGCGCAAAATAGCGCGAGTGATAAACTGCACAAAATAGCGCGAGTGTCAATTGCACAAAACAGTGCGATGCGCAAAATAGCGCGGCTGATAAACTACACAAAACAGTGCGTCGCGCAAAATAGTGCGAGTGATAAACTGCACAAAACAGTGCAACGCGCAAAATAGCGCGAGTGTCAACTGCACAAAACAGTGCGACGCGCAAAATAGCGCGAGTGATAAACTGCACAAAACAGTGCGACGCGCAAAATAGCGCGAGTGTCAACTGCACAAAACAGTGCGACGCGCAAAATAGCACGGCTGATAAACTACACAAAACAGTGCGACGCGCAAAATAGCGCGAGTGATAAACTGCACAAAACAGTGCAACGCGCAAAATAGCGCGAGTGTCAACTGCACAAAACAGTGCGACGCGCAAAATAGCGCGAGTGATAAACTACACAAAACAATGCGACGCGCAAAATTGCGCGAGTGTCAACTGCACAAAACAGTGCGACGCGCAAAATAGCGCAGCTGATAAACTACACAAAACAGTGCGTCGCGTAAAATAGCGCGGGTGATAAACTGCACAAAACAGTGCAACGCGTAAAATAACGCCGGTGATAAACTGCACAAAACAGTGCGACGCGCAAAATAGCTCGAGTGTCAACTGCAGAAAATCGTGCGATGCGCAAAATAATAGGAGTGATAAACTGCACAAAACAGTGCGTCGAGCAAAATAGCGCGGGTGATAAACTGCACAAAACAGTGCGACACGCAAAATAGCGCGAGTGTCTGTAACAAGCCCGCGAGGGACCTCGCTACAGTTCGGACTCCCTTTGCGTCGCGGTTCTAAATCTGAACCAAAGAGTCCAAATCCGGCAAATCGTTTTGAAGAAAAACAGATTTTTGAAAAAGTAGTGCCAAACATGGACTGCTTTGCCAGATTACAGAGTCGCCACCTAAATATTTTAAAATGGGAAATTTAGGAAACCCTGACTCGGTGCCGAAGGCCACGTGTCCGTCATCACCAAAGTGTCTTGGCTCGGGAGCTTGGGTACGATTGTGGAAGGTCAGCTATGAGCACCCCCTTTCGCCCGGTCCGAAGACCGGCCTCTACTAACCGTGATATCTGATTTTGAAAACTTTATGCGTTCTTATTCCGGTTATTAACCTAGAATTACTATGTGATGCTCACAACACAAAAGTATAGACTAGATTGCCTAACTTGGAAATAAACATTGCATATCCGTTTTGCCTCGAAAAACGTGTTAGATTTTTCCACTCGCAAGTAGGCTAAAATACGGATTTCAACGAGTTGTTCCAACTCGGGCAATCCAACCTTCACCCACAGGCATTCAAACAGTTTATCTCACATAAGCATTTAGCCGCATGGTAATCATACTGTCATGTTAACATTCACACGCATGCGATATGCTAAAGCATAAATACTTACATCGTACTCCGTGCCAAAAACAATAACCCGGTTAGCAAACATGCATGACCTAGTTCATGTTAAGTGGCTAATGCAACACAGGCATAGATGCAATCTAGAGTAGGCTCGGCTACCCTAAGCATGGCACATGGAATGCGCGAGTAGCACGTATTCAATTTGGAATTGAAAATTGCTATGTAGTTTGTATGATGTACCGAGCCCGGTGCATGTAAACAAATGCATGGATGCACGCATGCATTGCATGAGGTATGCTAAAATAAGTATGCCCTAATCTACCATCGAAAGCAGGTAAATAAAAGGGAGAAAGAAATGGGGATTGGAAGACATACACCCACTCACACACACTTATTACAATTTTGCCCTCACTCGGAGGGACCAAATAATAATACAGAACCGAATAACTAATTAATTACACAAGCTAATTAAAATATTACAAATCAACTAAATTAATTAAATAAAATAATTAATCTAATTAAACAGTAAATCGCCTCGGGATGAGGGCCAAATGCAGCGCGCGCTCGGGACTGGCTCGGAATCGCACTGTCATGCATGATTTGCCTCTGTTTCCTCTGCTCTCCTTCTCAGAAAATTGCCAAAGTCCCAGGAGTGCCTCTCAGGGCACTGGGGAGTACTACCGGCTGGGGTAGAGCACCACCGGCTGAAGAAGGAGGCCACCGGCACTAGATGAAACTATCGGCTGGAAATTGATTGCCGGTCGGCACTAAATTGTGCCGGCCGGCACTTAACACCTGCAGAACCTGCAACTCACAGCAGCAGAGGACAACAACATGCATGGCAATGTGATTCAAGGTATTTATGCACTATACACACCCCTTATCATGTTATTGACTCAAAAGGGCATGTGCCTCGATTCTCGGACCACCAATCGCGCATCTCCATGCATGATGGCCCGGAGAACCAAGTATGCAACTTTAGTTTCGAATGCAATGCAACCAAATAAACACACAAAAGTGCCTAACCTCTATCACATTTCACTTCAAGAGGCCAAGCATGCATGCTCATGTGATGCAACTCTAAGCATGTTATCTAACATGCAACATGGATTATGCAAGCAAGCTAAACATGTTAAGTATGCAACCTAAGCAAAGAGGCATACAAGCCAAGCAATGGAGTGGACGAAAACATGAATTAGGCTACTCTTAATTGGCCTAAAATCAGCGGCCAAAGTGCCTAGAAATGGAGACTAAACACACACACACACATGCAAGTGTTATGATCCAAACCCAAGGCATAAACATGGCAACTCCCAAGCACACTTAAAGATACCAAACAAGGACAATGAGCACACATTGTAAAGCTCTGAAAATCATGCAAAACATGATGCCAAATCATGCAACAAAACAAGCCAAACAAAGCATGCAAATGGTCTAAGGCTTAAAGCAAATCAATGAGGCTTTGAACCATACTTATGCAAGGCGATTATGGCATGCACTAAACAACTAAAAACAAGTTTTTAGTATGTCAAAACAAAGCCAAAAGGCTACTTAGATGGCATCTAAGAGGCTTGAAATCAAAGGCATGCAAAATGGCCAAAACATGGGGGCATTCAAGACATGCTTTCAAAGCGTTAAAGAGGCGACTAAGGTGAGCATACAAGCACACCAAAAGGTCTGAAATAGCATGCTAGGTGGTTCCAAACCATCAAAAATGAAGCAAGCATGGCATGCTACACATTCATGTTCTTAAGGCCAACAAGCCCAATGCAAAGAGGCTATATGATGCATGCCAAGATCAACCCAAATGGCTATGGACAGACCTAAAACATGTCAAAATAAGCATACAAGCTTCATGGATCTAGGCCTAAAACATGCTAGAAAGAAGGCATACCAACCTAGAGCAAGTTAAGGCAATACAAGGCATTACAAAGCATCTATGCAAAGCATGCAAGGAGTGCTAAACCCAACTTAAAAGCAAGTTAAATCATGGCAATATAAGCATGAAAAACAGCCAAAACATGTTCAATACACAACCAAACATGGTGCTCCTTTGGAGGCCAAAACTTGCCCTTTTCAAGGACATCAAGGAGAGGGGGTGGCCCTCTCCTTTTGGAGATTTTATGGCACCATCTCCACCACTGAAATCCCTCAAGATTTCAGTGGTGGAGAGGCCCAAGTACCAAAGTCTCGGAGCTCTCACAAAATGGCCTAAAATGGGACCTTTTCAAGGCCTAAAGGGGGTCAAACTTCCCCAAAGTGCAAAACACTCTTGATAAACAATAAAGAGGGTTAAAAATCAGAACTTTTATGTGTTAATCACTAAGCACAAAAACAACTCTAAGCTATGCAAAAATGGAATGCAAAAATGGGGTAAATAAAGCAAATTTCTTACCCTTGATGATCTTCTTCACGAATGTTGGAGTTGTTGGTTCCTTGAGCTCCAAACCAGTCAAAAATCTCAAGAACAAGCTCTGATATTTGAGAACACCAAGAAAAGGTGAAAGACTAGGTGTCTTGGTGCAATAATGTGAACTAAAACACCTAGAACACAAAGGAAAAGAGAGAGATAGGATGTGTATCTATCCTAACCCTAAAAACCAGAGCTTGGTCTGTCTAAGAATGTCTAAAAATTGTGTCAACCTTCCAACCCTTGAGCCAAGAGAAGAAGCCTCCTCTTGTATAGGCACAAAACTTACAAGTTAAGGCATCAAAAAGGCTCATCCCTCCATACACGTGTATGGAGGGGAAACAAACACCAGAAAGCTGTCTGAAAATATCTCCAAAAATAGCTGTAAAGTGGTCGGCAGGGCAAAATGGTAATTTTTCCAAAAAGAGTGCCGACCGGCACAAAATAGTGCCGATGGCAACACCAGCCAGCCGGTGGCCTCTAGCCACAGCCGGTGGTATGTAGGGATGCCTCACAAAGCATTCCCTGCCCCTCCAAGGCAAAGCACAAGTGTCTGGTGCAAAACCAAACACAAAACAGTCAAGTTCGAAGGTCCTGAGGCAGGGCACGTAGCCGAGAACTCCGGGAACTCCAAACAAACACAAACATGGACAATCACCGAGTGTTCAAGCGGTGACGTCCAAGTCTTGAGGACGGTCAAAAATGGGGTGTCTACAGTTGCCCCTCTTTGACAGAACTCGGAAGTCATGAAATGACGTGAGTGAATGTCAAAGTCCAGAGACGACTCATTTTTGACAAGGCCGAAGACTTGGACAAACATACAAAGCGCAAATGGTTGAACTCGCAAGCTGCCTACGTATCCCTTTAGGAATCAAACCAGCGTAGTTCAGACACAGGCATACAAGCCACAGATAAGGTATGCGCCCGTAGGCGGGGGCAAGATGCAAGACGATGCAAGAAGCCGAGCATAACTTATGATCATGCAAAGAAAGCTGTAATGAAGCACACATGCAACAGTTATAAGCTAGCATACGCCAATCTACACTACAATGCAGAAAGGATGTAAGAGAATTATGTAATTCTCAATACGTCTCACTCGGAGGATACAATACCTGTGCGGCTCGTCCAGTTGCGCCGGCCTCAAATGAGCCGTACATACAATATCGTGCCTGCAAAGAAAGTAAACTTAACAGGTACAATATTGTTAGCCATATGCATGGCAATGCGAAATGCAAAATGATATGCAATATATACAAAATGATGTATGAATAATGCAAATGATAATGCAATGCAATTGAAACTATGCAAACTACATGCAAAGCAATTGAATCATGATTCAATCATGAGCAGTTCGAAACCACACAAATGTCAAGTAGATTGATGGAAGTAGCAAGTCCGTCTACCATAGAACGATGTCTGAACTATGAGTGATGCAGACGGACGCAAGAACAAGTATTGGGTGGAATGACATAAGTGGGGAAACGACCTGTTGGGGAGAGAATAATGATCCTAATGCCGGATGCAACGATTACACTACAACGCAATATATACAATGGACATGGCACGCGGGCCAAATCATATCTCGCCTAGGAAAGGCATGCACGCATACAAGCCACGTCTAACACAGAAAAGGGTGCCGCAACCTCAAACCAACATACCAGCGTGGAGTAAGTGCGATACACGAGCAGAACTATGCTTTGACGTGAAAAGTATAGGAACATACCAGACCAAGCTTGACAAGGAAAGGCGCAAGCCATAAATGGAAGGGATGCAGTGAAATGCATGCAATGGAATAGATACAATGGATATGGCACGCGGGCCAAACCCAGTCTTGCCTAGGAAAGGCATGTACGCATACGAACCATGTCTAACACAGAAAAGGGTGCCGCAACCTCAAACCAACATACCAGCGTGGAATAGGCGCGATACACAAGCAGAACTGTGCTTCAACGTGAAAAGTAAGGGCACATACCAGACCAAGCTTAACAAGGAAAGGTGCAAGCCATGGATGGAAGATGATGCAGTGGATGCATGCAACTAAAATGCAATGGAAAGGGATATTTACGGAGAATGCATGACATATGCACTATACTACAATGATGATGCATGACATATGCATGGTTTTTTGTGTTTTTGGTTTTTTGATTTTTTTGAAAATGCATGACATATGCAATATTTAACGATGATGCATGATAAATGCAGTATATACAATGATGATGCATGACAAATGCAATAGAATGCAATGGCTGCGATTGCAGTTTTCCCTATTCTCCCAACGGGGCGATATACTAGGTTGGTTCGGTATCCAGAATTAAGGCGTAAACACGCCGCCTCAACCTATGGGGCTTCCATACAGATTTCAAGCCGAGGGTACACCCCCTGGGTATTTAAACCAGACTTTAGTCTCAGAAATCTCAAACCTTTGCGTTCTAGGCATAAGCCATTCAAACTCTAGTTTTCACCGTCCCCATTAGTCTCCTAGGAACTCACCGCAAACACAGACAGGTGGCTTTACCAGACCACCAGAAGTCGTTCGGGCACGACAAACACCGAAGGAATTGCACCTTCAGAGGATTTAAGGTCTCCTAGACCGGAATGCAGATGTAATGAAGGTTTCGCACCCTCCAAGGATTTAAGGTCTCCTAGACCGTGCGTGTTTAAGGTCTCGCCAGACCCGGGGGACAATTGATGAGGTGCGCGAAACAACGCGGTGGAATGCATGCCAAATGCAATGAGGTGTGCAAAATAGTGCGATGGGATGCATGCCAAATGCAATGAGGTGCACCTTAGTGCACCGAAGGTCTTGCACCTCCCGAGGATTTAAGGTCTCCTAGACTGTGCGTGTTTAAGGTCTCGCCAGACCCGAGTAGGGCAACTGTTACACAATACTCTAAGTGCATGCGATGCAAATGAGACATGCACGCGGATGCAAATGGGGCAAATGAGACGTGCGTGCAATGAGGTATGCGTGCCTCAAAGGAGACGCAGAACAATGCAAGTGCAACGAGGTTGCGCCAAACGGCGCGATGCGCAAAATAGCGCGATGCGTTAAACAACGCGAGTGCACAAGACAGTGCGATATGAATGCATGCCGAATGCGATGAGGTGCACACCTTAATGCACCGAAGGTCTTGCACCTCCCGAGGATTTAAGGTCTCCTAGACCGCGCGTGTTTAAGGTCTCGCCAGACCATACGTGTTTAAGGTCTCGCCAGACCGTACGTGTTTAAGGTCTCGCCAGACCGGGATGAAAACAATGAGGTACGCGAAATAGCGCGATGGAATGCGAAATGCAAGATGAAGCATGTGAAGTAGCACACCTCACGTGGATCAAAATGAAATGCAAAGTGAAGCACGTGAAGTAGTACACCTCACGTGGATCAAAATGAAATACAAAATGAAGCACGTGAAGTAGTACACCTCACGTGGATCAAAATGAGATGCAAAATGAGGCACGTGAGGTTGTACACCTCACGTGGATCAAAATGAGATGCAAAATGAGGCACGTGAGGTAGTACACCTCACGTGGATCAAAATGAGATGCAAAATGAGGCACGTGAGGTAGTACACCTCACGTGGATCAAAATGAGATACAAAATAGTGCGCGTGTCAACTGCACAAAACAGTGCAACGCGCAAAATAGCGCGGGTGTGAACTGCACAAAACAGTGCGACGCGCAAAATAGCGCGGGTGATAAACTGCACAAAACAGTGCGACGCGCAAAATAGCGCGGGTGATAAACCACACAAAACAGTGCAACGCGCAAAATAGCGCGAGTGTCAACTGCACAAAACAGTGCGACGCGCAAAATACCGCGGGTGATAAACTGCACCAAACAGTGCGACGCGCAAAATAGCGCAAATGTCAACTGCACAAAACAGTGCGACGTGCAAAATAGCACGAGTGATAAACTGCACAAAATAGTGCGACGCGCAAAATAGCGCGAGTGTCAACTGCACAAAACAGTGCGACGCGCAAAATAGCGCAGGTGTCAACTGCACAAAACAGCGCGACGCGCAAAATAGTGCCACTAATTAACTGCACAAAATAGTGCGACGCGCAAAATAGCACCAGTGTCAACTCCACAAAACAGTGTGACGCGCAAAATAGCCCGAGTGATTAACTGCACAAAACAGTGCGACACGCAAAATAGCGCAAGTGATGAACTGCACAAAACAGTGCGACGCGCAAAATAGCACGAGTGTCAACTACACAAAACAGTGCGACGCCCAAAATGACGCCAGTGTCAACTGCTCAAAACTGTGCGACGCGCAAAATAGCGAGAGTGATAAACTGCACAAAACAGTGCGACGCGCAAAATAGCGCGAGTGTCAACTGCACAAAACAGTGCGACGCGCTATTTTGCGCAAGTCATGAACTGCACAAAACAGTGCGACGCGCAGAATAGCGCGAGTGTTAACTGCACAAAACAGTGCGCACGCAAAATAGGGCCAGTGTCAACTGCACAAAACAGTGCGATGCGCAAAATAGCGCGACTGATTAACTGCACAAAATAGTGCGACGTGCAAAATAGCGCCAGTGTCAACTACACAAAACAATGCGATGCACAAAATAGCGCGAGTGATTAACTGCACAAAACAGTGCGACGTGCAAAATAGCGCGAGTGTCAACAGCACACAACAGTGCGACGCGCAAAATAGCGCGTGTGATTAACTGTACAAAACAGTGTGACGCGCAAAATAGCGCGAGTGTCAACTGCACAAAACAGTGCGACGCGCAAAATAGCGCGAATGTCAACTGCACAAAACAGTGCGACGCGCAAAATAGCAAGAGGGATAAACTGCACAAAATAGTGCGACACGCAAAATTGCGCGAGTCTCAACTGCACAAAACAATGCGACGTGCAAAATAGCGCCAGTATCAACTGCACAAAACAGTGCGACGCGCAAAATAGCGCGGGTGTCAACTGCACAAAACTGTGCGACGCGCAAAATAGGGCGAGTGATTAACTGCACCAAACAGTGCGACGCGCAAAATAGCGAGTGATGAACAGCAGAAAACAGTGCGACGTGCAAAATAGCGCGACTGATTAACTACACCAAACTGTGCGACGCGCAAAATAGCGCGACTGATTAACTGCACAAAACAGTGCGACGTGCAAAATAGCGCCAGTGTCAACTACACAAAATAGTGCGACGCGAAAAATAGCCCGAGTGATTAACTGCACAAAACAGTGTGACGCGCAAAATAGCGCGAGTGTCAACTGCCCAAAACAGTGCGACGCGCAAAATAACGCGAGTGTCAACTGCACAAAACAGTGCAACGTGCAAAATAGGGCGAGTGATTAAATGAACAAAACAGTGTGACGCGCAAAATAGCGCGAGTGTCAGCTGCACAAAACGGTGCGACGCGCAAAATAGCGCGACTGATTAACTGCACAAAACAGTGTGACGCGCAAAATAGCGCCAGTGTCAACTACACAAAACAGTGCGATGCGCAAAACAGCACGAGTGATTAATTGCACAAAACAGTGCGACGCGCAAAATAGCGCGAGTGATTAACTGCACAAAACAGTGCGACGCACAAAATAGCGCGAGTGTCAACTGCACAAAACAGTGCGACGCGCAAAATAGCGCGAGTGATAAACTGCACAAAACAGTGCGACGCGCAAAATAGCGCGAGTGTCAACTGCACAAAACTGTGCGACGTGCAAAATAGCGCGAGTGTCAACTGCACAAAACAGTGCGACGCGCAAAATAGCGCGAGTGATTAACTGCACAAAACAGTGCGACGCGCAAAATAGCGCGAGTGATGAACTGCACAAAATAGTGCGACGCGCAAAATAGCGCGAGTGTCAACTGCACAAAACAGTGCGACGCGCAAAATGACGCCAGTGTCAACTGCACAAAATAGTGCGACGCGCAAAATAGCGAGAGTGATAAACTGCACAAAACAGTGCGACGCGCAAAATAGCGCGAGTCATGAAGTGCACAAAATAGTGCGACGCGCAAAATAGCGCGAGTGTCAACTGTACAAAATAGAGCGACACGCAAAATAGGGCCAGTGTCAACTGCACAAAACTGTGCGACGCGCAAAATAGCGCGACTGATTAACTGCACAAAACAATGCGACGCGCAAAATAGCGCCAGTGTCAACTACACAAAACAGTGCGACGCGCAAAATAGCGCGAGTGATTAACTGCACAAAATAGTGCGACGCGCAAAATAGCGCGAGTGTCAACTGCACAAAACAGTGCGACGCGCAAAATAGCGCGTGTGATTAATTGCACAAAACAGTGCGACGCGCAAAATAGCGTGAGTGTCAACTGCACAAAACAGTGCGACGCACAAAATAGCAAGAGTGATAAACTGCACAAAATAGTGCGACGCGCAAAATAGCGCGAGTGTCAACTGCACAAAACAGTGCGACGCGCAAAATAGCGCGAGTGTCAACTGCACAAAACAGTGCGACGCGCAAAATAGCGCGAGTGTCAACTGCACAAAACAGTGCGACGCGCAAAATAGCGCGAGTGATTAACTGCACAAAACAGTGCGACGCGCAAAATAGCGCGACTGATTAACTGCACCAAACTGTGCGACGCGCAAAATAGCGCAACTGATTAACTGCAAAAAACAGTGCGACGCGCAAAATAGCGCGAGTGTCAACTGCACAAAACAGTGCGATGCGCAAAATAGCGCGAGTGATAAACTGCACAAAACAGTGCGATGCGCAAAATAGCGCGAGTGTCAACTGCACAAAACAGTGCGACGCGCAAAATAGCGCGAGTGATAAACTGCACAAAATAGTGCGACGCGCAAAATAGCGCGAGTGTCAACTGCACAAAACAGTGCGACGCGCAAAATAGCACGAGTGTCAACTGCACAAAACAGTGCGACGCGCAAAATAGCGCGAGTGTCAACTGCACAAAACAGTGCGACGCGCAAAATAGCGCGAGTGTCAACTGCACAAAACAGTGCGACGCGCAAAATAGCGTGAGTGTCAACTGCACAAAACAGTGCGATGCGCAAAATAGCGCGAGTGTCAACTGCACAAAACAGTGCGACACGCAAAATAGGACGAGTGATTAACTGCACAAAACAGTGCGACGCGCAAAATAGCGCGACTGATTAACTGCACCAAACTGTGCGACGCGCAAAATAGCGGAACTGATTAACTGCACAAAACAGTGCGACGCGCAAAATTGCGCCAGTGTCAACTACACAAAATCGTGCGACGCGCAAAGTAGCGCGAGGGATTAACTGCACAAAACAGTGTCACGCGCAAAATAGCGCGAGAGTCAACTGCCCAAAACAGTGCGACGCGCAAAATAGCGCGAGTGTCAACTTCACAAAACGGTGCGACGTGCAAAATAGCGCGAGTGATTAACTGCACAAAACAGTGCGACGCGCAAAATAGCGCCAGTGTCAACTGCACAAAACAGTGCGACGCGCAAAATAGCGCGACTGATTAACTGCACAAAACAGTGTGACGCGCAAAATAGCGCGAGTGTCAACTGCACAAAACAATGCGACGCGCAAAATAGCGCGAGTGATTAACTGCACAAAACAGTGCGACGCGCAAAATAGCGCGAGTGTCAACTGCACAAAACAGTGCGAGGCGCAAAATAGCACGTGCGATTAACTACACAAAACAGTGCGACGCGCAAAATAGCGCGAGTGTCAACTGCACAAAACAGTGCGACGCGCAAAATAGCGCGAGTGTCAACTGCACAAAACAGTGCGACGCGCAAAATAGCACGAGTGTCAACTGCACAAAACAGTGCGACGCAAAAAAATAGCGCGTGTGCCAACTGCACAAAACAGTGCGACACGCAAAATTGGGCGAGTGATTAACTGCACCAAATAGTGCGACGCGAAAAATAGCGCGACGCGCAAAATAGCGCGACTGATTAACTGCACCAAACTGTGCGATGCGCAAAATAGCGCGACTGATTAACTGCACAAAACAGTGCGACGCGCAAAATAGCGCGAGTGATTAACTGCACAAAACAGTGGGACGCGCAAAATAGTGCGAGTGTCAACTGCCCAAAACAGTGCGACGTGCAAAATAGGGCGAGTGATTAACTGCACAAAACAGTGCGACGCGCAAAATATCGCGGGTGTCAACTGCACAAAACAGTGCGACGCGCAAAATAGCGCGACTGATTAACTGCACAAAATAGTGTGACGCGCAAAATAGCGCGAGTGATTAACTGCACAAAATAGTGCGACGCGTAAAATAGTGCGAGTGTCAACTGCACAAAATTGTATGACGCGCAAAATAGCGCGTGTGATTAACTGCAGAAAACAGTGCGACGTACAAAATAGCGCGAGTGTCAACTGCACAAAACAGTGCGACGCGCAAAATAGCAAGAGTGATAAACTGCACAAAAGAGTGCGACGCGCAAAATAGCGCGAGTGTCAACAGCACAAAATAGTGCGACGCGCAAAATAGCCCGAGTGTCAACTGCACAAAACAGTGCGACGCGCAAAATAGCGCGACTGATTAACTGCACAAAACAGTGCGACGCAATATAGCACCAGTGTCAACTCCACAAAACAGTGTGACGCACAAAATAGCCCGAGTGATTAACTGTACAAAACAGTGCGACGCGCAAAATAGCGCGAGTGATGAACTGCACAAAACAGTGCGACGCGCAAAATAGCGCGAGTGTCAACTGCACAAAACAGTGCGACGCGCAAAATGACGCCAGTGTCAACTGCTCAAAACAGTGCGACGCGCAAAATAGCGAGAGTGATAAACTGCACAAAACAGTGCGACGCGCAAAATAGCGCGAGTGTCAACTGCACAAAACAGTGCGACGCGCAAAATAGCGCGAGTGATGAACTGCACAAAACAGTGCGACGCGCAAAATAGCGCGAGTGTCAACTGCACAAAACAGTGCGACACGCAAAATAGGGCCAGTGTCAACTGCACAAAACAGTGCGACGCGCAAAATAGCGCGAGTGATTAACAGCACAAAACAGTGCGACGCGCAAAATAGCGCGAGTGTCAACTGCACAAAACAGTGCGACGCGCAAAATAGCGCGAGTGATTAACTGCACAAAACAGTGCGACACGCAAAATAGCGCGAGTGTCAACTGCACAAAACAGTGCGACGCGCAAAATAGGAAGAGTGATAAACTGCACAAAATAGTGCGACGCGCAAAATAGCGCGAGTGTCAACTGCACAAAAGAATGCGACGCGCAAAATAGCGCGAGTGTCAACTACACAAAACAGTGCGACGCCCAAAATGACGCCAGTGTCAACTGCTCAAAACAGTGCGACGCGCAAAATAGCGAGAGTGATGAACTGCACAAAACAGTGCGACGTGCAAAATAGCGCGAGTGTCAACTTCACCAAACAGTGCGACGCGCAAAATAGCGCGAGTCATGAACTCCACAAAACAGTGCGACGCGAAAAAAGAGCTCGAGTGTCAACTGCAAAAAACAGTGCGACACGCAAAATAGGGCCAGTGTCAACTGCACAAAACAGTGCGACGCGCAAAATAGCGCGATTGATTAACTGCACAAAACAGTGCGACGCGGAAAATAGCGCGAGTGTCAACTACACAAAACAGTGCGACGCGCAAAATAGCACGAGTGATTAACTACACAAAACAGTGCGACGCGCAAAATAGTGCGAGTGTCAACAGCACAAAACAGTGCGACGCGCAAAATAGCGCGAGTGATTAACTACACAAAACAGTGCGACGCGCAAAATAGCGCGAGTGTCAACTGCACAAAACAGTGCGACGCGCAAAATAGCGCGAGTGTCAACTGCACAAAACAGTGCGACGCGCAAAATAGCGCGAGTGATGAACTGCACAAAACAGTGCGACGCGCAAAATAGTGCGAGTGTCAACTGCACAAAACAGTGCGACGCGCAAAATAGGGCCAGTGTCAGCTGCACAAAACAGTGCGACGCGCAAAATAGCGCGACTGATTAACTGCACCAAACTGTGCGACGCGCAAAATAGCGCAACTGATTAACTGCACAAAATAGTGCGACGCGCAAAATAGCACGAGCGATTAACTGCACAAAACAGTGCGACGCGCAAAATAGCGCGAGTGTCAACTGCACAAAACAGTGCGACGCGCAAAATAGCGCGAGTGATTAACTGCACAAAACAGTGCGACGCGCAAAATTGCGCGAGTGTCAACTGCACAAAACAGTGCGACGCGCAAAATAGCGCGACTGATTAACTGCACGAAACAGTTGGACGCGCAAAATAGCGCCAGTGTCAAGTACACAAAACAATGCGACGCGCAAAATAGCGCGAGTGATTAACTGCACAAAACAGTGCGACGTGCAAAATAGCGCGAGTGTCAACTGCACAAAACAGTGCGATGCGCAAAATAGCGCGAGTGATTAACTGCACAAAACAGTGCGACGCGCAAAATAGCGCGAGTGTCAACTGCACAAAACAGTGCGACGCGCAAAATAGCGCGAGTGATAAACTGCACAAAATAGTGCGACGCGCAAAATAGCGCGAGTGTCAACTGCACAAAACAGTGCGACGCGCAAAATAGCGCGAGTGTCAACTGCACAAAACAGTGCGACGCGCAAAATAGCGCGAGTGATTAACTGCACAAAACAGTGCGACGCGCAAAATAGCGCGTGTGTCAACTGCACAAAACAGTGCGACGCGCAAAATAGGGCGAGTGGTTAACTGCACCAAACAGTGCGACGCGCAAAATAGGGCGAGTGGTTAACTGCACCAAACAGTGCGACGCGCAAAATAGCGCGACTGATTAACTGCACCAAACTGTGCGACGCGGAAAATAGCGCAACTGATTAACTGCACAAAACAGTGCGACGCGCAAAATAGCGCCACTGTCAACTGCACAAAATAGTGCGACGCGCAAAATAGCGCGAGTGATTAACTGCACAAAACAGTGGGACGCGCAAAATAGCGCGAGTGTCAACTGCACAAAACAGTGCGACGCGCAAAATAGCGCGAGTGATTAACTGCACAAAACAGTGCGACACGCAAAATAGCGCGAGTGATGAACTGCACAAAACAGTGCGACGCGCAAAATAGTGCGAGTGTCAACTGCACAAAACAGTGCGACACGCAAAATAGGGCTAGTGTCAGCTGCACAAAACAGTGCGACGCGCAAAATAGCGCGAGTGATTAACTGCACAAAACAGTGCGACGCGCAAAATAGCGCGAGTGTCAACTGCACAAAACAGTGCGACGCGCAAAATAGCGCGAGTGATTAACTGCACAAAACAGTGCGACGCGCAAAATAGCGCGAGTGTCAACTGCACAAAACGTTGCAACGCGCAAAATAGCAAGAGTGATAAAATGCACAAAATAGTGCGACGCGCAAAATGGCGCGAGTGTCAACTGCACAAAACAGTGCGACGCGCAAAATAGCGCGAGTGTCAACTGCACAAAACAGTGTGACGCGCAAAATAGCGCGAGTGTCAATTGCACAAAATAGTGCGACGCGCAAAATAGGGCGAGTGATTAACTGCACCAAACAGTGCGACGCGCAAAATAGCGTGACTGATTAACTGCACCAAACTGTGCGACGCGCAAAATAGCGCGACTGATTAACTGCACAAAACAGTGCGACGCGCAAAATAGCGCCAGTGTCAACTACACAAAATAGTGCGACGCGCAAAATAGCGCGAGTGATTAACTACACAAAACAGTGGGACGCGCAAAATAGCGCGAGTGTCAACTGCACAAAACAGTGCGACGCGCAAAATAGCGCGAGTGTGAACTGCACAAAACAGTGCGACGTGCAAAATAGCGCGAGTGATTAACTGCACAAAACAGTGCGACGCGCAAAATAGCGCGAGTGTCAACTGCACAAAACAGTGCGACGCGCAAAATAGCGCGACTGATCAACTGCACAAAATAGTTTGACGCGCAAAATAGCGCCAGTGTCAACTACACAAAATAGTGCGACGCGCAAAATAGCGCGAGTGATTAACTGCACAAAACAATGCGACGCGCAAAATAGCGCGAGTGTCAACTGCACAAAATAGTGCGACGCGCAAAATAGCGCGAGTGATTAACTGCACAAAACAGTGCGACGCACAAAATAGCGCGAGTGTGAACTGCACAAAACAGTGCGACGCGCAAAGTAGCACGAGTGATAAACTGCACAAAAGAGTGTGACGCGCAAAATAGCGCGAGTGTCAACTGCCCAAAACAGTGCGATGCGCAAAATAGCGCGAGTGTCAACTGCATAAAACAGTGCGACGCGCAAAATAGCGCGACTGATTAACCGCACAAAACAGTGCGACGCGCAAAATAGCACCAGTGTCAACTCCACAAAATAGTGTGACGCGCAAAATAGCCCGAGTGATTAACTGCACAAAATAGTGCGACGCGCAAAATAGCGCGAGTGATGAACTGCACAAAACAGTGCGATGCGCAAAATAGCGCGAGTGTCAACTACACAAAACAGTGCGACGTGCAAAATGACGCCAGTGTCAACTGCTCAAAACAGTGCGACGCGCAAAATAGCAAGAGTGATAAACTGCACAAAACAGTGCGACGCGCAAAATAGCGCGAGTGTCAACTGCACAAAACAGTGCGACGCGCAAAATAGCGCGAGTGATGAACTGCACAAAACAGTGCGACACGCAAAATAGCGCGAGTGTCAACTTCACAAAACGGTGCGACGTGCAAAATAGGGCGAGTGATTAACTGCACAAAACAGTGCGACGCGCAAAATAGCGGCAGTGTCAACTGCACAAAACAGTGCGACGCGCAAAATAGCGCGAGTGATTAACTGCACAAAACAGTGTGACGCGCAAAATAGCGCGAGTGTCAACTGCACAAAACAATGCGACGCGCAAAATAGCGCGAGTGATTAACTGCACAAAATAGTGCGACGCGCAAAATAGCGCGAGTGTCAACTGCACAAAACAGTGCGACGCGCAAAATAGCACGAGCGATTAACTACACAAAACAGTGCGACGCGCAAAATAGCGCGAGTGTCAACTGCACAAAACAGTGCGACGCGCAAAATAGCGCGAGTCATTTACTGCACAAAACAGTACGACGCGCAAAATAGCGCGAGTGTCAACTGCACAAAACAGTGCGACGCGCAAAATAGCGCGAGTGATTAACAGCACAAAACAGTGCGACGCCCAAAATAGCGCGAGTGTCAACTGCACAAAACAATGCGACGCGCAAAATAGCCCGAGTGTCAACTGCAAAAAACAGTGCGACGCGCAAAATAGCACGACTGATTAACTGCACAAAACAGTGCGACGCGCAATATAGCACCAGTGTCAACTCCACAAAACAGTGTGACGCGCAAAATAGCCCGAGTGATTAACTGCACAAAACAATGCGACGCGCAAAATAGCGCGAGTGATGAACTGCACAAAACAGTGCGACGCGCAAAATAGCGCGAGTGTCAACTACACAAAACAGTGCGACGCGCAAAATGACGCCAGTGCCAACTGCTCAAGACAGTGCGACGCACAAAATAGCGAGAGTGATAAACTGCACAAAACAGTGCGACGCGCAAAATAGCGCGAGTGTCAACTGCACAAAACAGTGCGACGCGCAAAATAGCGCGAGTCATGAACTGCACAAAACAGTGCGACGCGCAAAATAGCGCTAGTGTCAACTGCACAAAACAGTTCGACACGCAAAATAGGGCCAGTGTCAGCTGCACAAAACAGTGCGACGCGCAAAATAGCGCGACTGATTAACTGCACAAAACAGTGCGACGCGCAAAATAGCGCGAGTGTCAACTACACAAAACAGTGCGACGCGCAAAATAGCGCGAGTGATTAACAGCACAAAACAGTGCAACGCGCAAAATAGCGCGAGTGTCAACCGCACAAAACAGTGCGACGCGCAAAATAGCGCGTGTGATTAACTGCACAAAACAGTGCGACGCGCAAAATAGTGCGATTGTCAACTGCACAAAACAGTGCGACGCGCAAAATAGCGCGTGTGTCAACTGCACAAAACAGTGCGTCGCGCAAAATAGGGTGAGTGGTTAACTGCACCAAACAGTGCGACGCGCAAAATAGCGCGACTGATTAACTGCACCAAACTGTGCGAAGCGCAAAATAGCGCAACTGATTAACTGCACAAAACAGTGCGACGCGCAAAATAGCGCCACTGTCAACTACACAAAATAGTGCGACGCGCAAAATAGCGCGAGTGATTAACTGCACAAAACAGTGGGACCCGCAAAATAGCGCTAGTGTCAACTGCCCAAAACAGTGCGACGCGCAAAATAGCGCGAGTGTCAACTGCACAAAAATTGTGCGACGTGCAAAATAGGGCGAGTGTCAACTGCACAAAACAGTGCGACGCGCAAAACAGCACGACTGATTAACTGCACAAAACAGTGTGACGCGCAAAATAGCGCCAGTGTCAACTACACAAAACAGTGCGACGCGCAGAATAGCGCGAGTGGTTAACTACACAAAACAGTGCGACGCGCAAAATAGCGCGAGTGTCAACTGCACAAAATAGTGCGACGCGCAAAATAGCGCGGGTGATTAACTGCACAAAACAGTGCGATGCACAAAATAGCGCGAGTGTCAACTGCACAAAACAGTGCGACGCGCAAAATAGCAAGAGTGATAAACTGCACAAAAGAGTGCGACGCGGAAAATAGCGCGAGTGTCAACTGCACAAAATAGTGCGATGCGCAAAATAGCGCGAGTGTCAACTGCACAAAACTGTACGACGCGCAAAATAGCGCGACTGATTAACCGCACAAAACAGTGCGACGCGCAAAATAGCACCAGTGTCAACTCCACAAAACAGTGTGACGCGCAAAATAAGGCGAGTGGTTAACTGCACCAAACAGTGCGACGTGCAAAATAGCGCGACTGATTAACTGCACCAAACTGTGCGACGCGCAAAAGAGCGCAACTGATTAACTGCACAAAACAGTGCGACGCGCAAAATAGCGCGAGTGTCAACTACACAAAATAGTGCGACGCGCAAAATAGCGCAAGTGATTAACTGCACAAAACAGTGTGACGCGCAAAATAGCGCGAGTGTCAACTGCCCAAAACAGTGCGACGCGCAAAATAGCGCGAGTGTCAACTGCACAAAACAGTGCGACGCGCAAAATAGCGCGAGTGATAAACTGCACAAAACAGTGCGACGCGCAAAATAGCGCGAGTGTCAACTGCACAAAACAGTGCGACGCGCAAAATAGCGCGAGTGATAAACTGCACAAAATAGTGCGACGCGCAAAATAGCACGAGTGTCAACTGCACAAAACAGTGCGACGCGCAAAATAGCGCGAGTGTCAACTGCACAAAACAGTGCGACGCGCAAAATAGCGCGAGTGATAAACTGCACAAAATAGTGCGACGCGCAAAATAGCGCGAGTGTCAACTGCACAAAACAGTGCGACGCGCAAAATAGCGCGAGTGATAAACTGCACAAAACAGTGCGACGCGCAAAATAGCGCGAGTGTCAACTGCACAAAACAGTGCGACGCGCAAAATAGGGCCAGTGTCAACTGCACAAAACAGTGCGACGTGCAAAATAGCGTGACTGATTAACTGCACAAAACAGTGCGACGCGCAAAATGGCGCCAGTGTCAACTACACAAAACAGTGCGACGCGCAAAATAGCGCGAGTCATTTACTGCACAAAACAGTACGACGCTCAAAATAGCGCGAGTGTCAACTGCACAAAACAGTGCGACGCGCAAAATAGCGCGTGTGATTAACAGCACAAAACAGTGCGACGCCCAAAATAGCGCGAGTGTCAACTGCACAAAACAATGCGACGCGCAAAATAGCCCGAGTGTCAACTGCAAAAAACAGTGCGACGCGCAAAATAGCACGACTGATTAACTGCACAAAACAGTGCGACGCGCAATATAGCACCAGTGTCAACTCCACAAAACAGTGTGACGCGCAAAATAGCCCGAGTGATTAACTGCACAAAACAATGCGACGCGCAAAATAGCGCGAGTGATGAACTGCACAAAACAGTGCGACGCGCAAAATTGCGCGAGTGTCAACTACACAAAACAGTGCGACGCGCAAAATGACGCCAGTGCCAACTGCTCAAGACAGTGCGACGCACAAAATAGCGAGAGTGATAAACTGCACAAAACAGTGCGACGCGCAAAATAGCGCGAGTGTCAACTGCACAAAACAGTGCGACGCGCAAAATAGCGCGAGTCATGAACTGCACAAAACAGTGCGACGCGCAAAATAGCGCTAGTGTCAACTGCACAAAACAGTTCGACACGCAAAATAGGGCCAGTGTCAGCTGCACAAAACAGTGCGACGCGCAAAATAGCGCGACTGATTAACTGCACAAAACAGTGCGACGCGCAAAATAGCGCGAGTGTCAACTACACAAAACAGTGCGACGCGCAAAATAGCGCGAGTGATTAACAGCACAAAACAGTGCAACGCGCAAAATAGCGCGAGTGTCAACCGCACAAAACAGTGCGACGCGCAAAATAGCGCGTGTGATTAACTGCACAAAACAGTGCGACGCGCAAAATAGTGCGATTGTCAACTGCACAAAACAGTGCGACGCGCAAAATAGCGCGTGTGTCAACTGCACAAAACAGTGCGTCGCGCAAAATAGGGTGAGTGGTTAACTGCACCAAACAGTGCGACGCGCAAAATAGCGCGACTGATTAACTGCACCAAACTGTGCGAAGCGCAAAATAGCGCAACTGATTAACTGCACAAAACAGTGCGACGCGCAAAATAGCGCCACTGTCAACTACACAAAATAGTGCGACGCGCAAAATAGCGCGAGTGATTAACTGCACAAAACAGTGGGACCCGCAAAATAGCGCTAGTGTCAACTGCCCAAAACAGTGCGACGCGCAAAATAGCGCGAGTGTCAACTGCACAAAAATTGTGCGACGTGCAAAATAGGGCGAGTGTCAACTGCACAAAACAGTGCGACGCGCAAAACAGCACGACTGATTAACTGCACAAAACAGTGTGACGCGCAAAATAGCGCCAGTGTCAACTACACAAAACAGTGCGACGCGCAGAATAGCGCGAGTGGTTAACTACACAAAACAGTGCGACGCGCAAAATAGCGCGAGTGTCAACTGCACAAAATAGTGCGACGCGCAAAATAGCGCGGGTGATTAACTGCACAAAACAGTGCGATGCACAAAATAGCGCGAGTGTCAACTGCACAAAACAGTGCGACGCGCAAAATAGCAAGAGTGATAAACTGCACAAAAGAGTGCGACGCGGAAAATAGCGCGAGTGTCAACTGCACAAAATAGTGCGATGCGCAAAATAGCGCGAGTGTCAACTGCACAAAACTGTACGACGCGCAAAATAGCGCGACTGATTAACCGCACAAAACAGTGCGACGCGCAAAATAGCACCAGTGTCAACTCCACAAAACAGTGTGACGCGCAAAATAAGGCGAGTGGTTAACTGCACCAAACAGTGCGACGTGCAAAATAGCGCGACTGATTAACTGCACCAAACTGTGCGACGCGCAAAAGAGCGCAACTGATTAACTGCACAAAACAGTGCGACGCGCAAAATAGCGCCAGTGTCAACTACACAAAATAGTGCGACGCGCAAAATAGCGCAAGTGATTAACTGCACAAAACAGTGTGACGCGCAAAATAGCGCTAGTGTCAACTGCCCAAAACAGTGCGACGCGCAAAATAGCGCGGGTGTCAACTGCACAAAACAGTGCGACGTGCAAAATAAGGCGAGTGATTAACTGCACAAAACAGTGCAACGCGCAAAATAGCGCGAGTGTCAACTGCACAAAAACAGTGCGACGCGGAAAATAGCAAGAGTGATAAACTGCACAAAATAGTGCGACGCGCAAAATAGCGCGAGTGTCAACTGCACAAAACAGTGCGACGCGCAAAATAGCGCGAGTTATGAACTGCACAAAACAGTGCGACGCGCAAAATAGCGCGAGTGTCAACTTCACAAAACAGTGCGACACGCAAAATAGGGCCAGTGTCAACTGCACAAAACAGTGCGACGTGCAAAATAGCGCGACTGATTAACTGCACAAAACAGTGCGACGCGCAAAATGGCGCCAGTGTCAACTACACAAAACAGTGCGACGCGCAAAATAGCGCGAGTCATTTACTGCACAAAACAGTACGACGCTCAAAATAGCGCGAGTGTCAACTGCACAAAACAGTGCGACGCGCAAAATAGCGCGTGTGATTAACAGCACAAAACAGTGCGACGCCCAAAATAGCGCGAGTGTCAACTGCACAAAACAATGCGACGCGCAAAATAGCCCGAGTGTCAACTGCAAAAAACAGTGCGACGCGCAAAATAGCACGACTGATTAACTGCACAAAACAGTGCGACGCGCAATATAGCACCAGTGTCAACTCCACAAAACAGTGTGACGCGCAAAATAGCCCGAGTGATTAACTGCACAAAACAATGCGACGCGCAAAATAGCGCGAGTGATGAACTGCACAAAACAGTGCGACGCGCAAAATTGCGCGAGTGTCAACTACACAAAACAGTGCGACGCGCAAAATGACGCCAGTGCCAACTGCTCAAGACAGTGCGACGCACAAAATAGCGAGAGTGATAAACTGCACAAAACAGTGCGACGCGCAAAATAGCGCGAGTGTCAACTGCACAAAACAGTGCGACGCGCAAAATAGCGCGAGTCATGAACTGCACAAAACAGTGCGACGCGCAAAATAGCGCTAGTGTCAACTGCACAAAACAGTTCGACACGCAAAATAGGGCCAGTGTCAGCTGCACAAAACAGTGCGACGCGCAAAATAGCGCGACTGATTAACTGCACAAAACAGTGCGACGCGCAAAATAGCGCGAGTGTCAACTACACAAAACAGTGCGACGCGCAAAATAGCGCGAGTGATTAACAGCACAAAACAGTGCAACGCGCAAAATAGCGCGAGTGTCAACCGCACAAAACAGTGCGACGCGCAAAATAGCGCGTGTGATTAACTGCACAAAACAGTGCGACGCGCAAAATAGTGCGATTGTCAACTGCACAAAACAGTGCGACGCGCAAAATAGCGCGTGTGTCAACTGCACAAAACAGTGCGTCGCGCAAAATAGGGTGAGTGGTTAACTGCACCAAACAGTGCGACGCGCAAAATAGCGCGACTGATTAACTGCACCAAACTGTGCGAAGCGCAAAATAGCGCAACTGATTAACTGCACAAAACAGTGCGACGCGCAAAATAGCGCCACTGTCAACTACACAAAATAGTGCGACGCGCAAAATAGCGCGAGTGATTAACTGCACAAAACAGTGGGACCCGCAAAATAGCGCTAGTGTCAACTGCCCAAAACAGTGCGACGCGCAAAATAGCGCGAGTGTCAACTGCACAAAAATTGTGCGACGTGCAAAATAGGGCGAGTGTCAACTGCACAAAACAGTGCGACGCGCAAAACAGCACGACTGATTAACTGCACAAAACAGTGTGACGCGCAAAATAGCGCCAGTGTCAACTACACAAAACAGTGCGACGCGCAGAATAGCGCGAGTGGTTAACTACACAAAACAGTGCGACGCGCAAAATAGCGCGAGTGTCAACTGCACAAAATAGTGCGACGCGCAAAATAGCGCGGGTGATTAACTGCACAAAACAGTGCGATGCACAAAATAGCGCGAGTGTCAACTGCACAAAACAGTGCGACGCGCAAAATAGCAAGAGTGATAAACTGCACAAAAGAGTGCGACGCGGAAAATAGCGCGAGTGTCAACTGCACAAAATAGTGCGATGCGCAAAATAGCGCGAGTGTCAACTGCACAAAACTGTACGACGCGCAAAATAGCGCGACTGATTAACCGCACAAAACAGTGCGACGCGCAAAATAGCACCAGTGTCAACTCCACAAAACAGTGTGACGCGCAAAATAAGGCGAGTGGTTAACTGCACCAAACAGTGCGACGTGCAAAATAGCGCGACTGATTAACTGCACCAAACTGTGCGACGCGCAAAAGAGCGCAACTGATTAACTGCACAAAACAGTGCGACGCGCAAAATAGCGCCAGTGTCAACTACACAAAATAGTGCGACGCGCAAAATAGCGCAAGTGATTAACTGCACAAAACAGTGTGACGCGCAAAATAGCGCTAGTGTCAACTGCCCAAAACAGTGCGACGCGCAAAATAGCGCGGGTGTCAACTGCACAAAACAGTGCGACGTGCAAAATAAGGCGAGTGATTAACTGCACAAAACAGTGCAACGCGCAAAATAGCGCGAGTGTCAACTGCACAAAAACAGTGCGACGCGGAAAATAGCAAGAGTGATAAACTGCACAAAATAGTGCGACGCGCAAAATAGCGCGAGTGTCAACTGCACAAAACAGTGCGACGCGCAAAATAGCGCGAGTTATGAACTGCACAAAACAGTGCGACGCGCAAAATAGCGCGAGTGTCAACTTCACAAAACAGTGCGACACGCAAAATAGGGCCAGTGTCAACTGCACAAAACAGTGCGACGTGCAAAATAGCGCGACTGATTAACTGCACAAAACAGTGCGACGCGCAAAATGGCGCCAGTGTCAACTACACAAAACAGTGCGACGCGCAAAATAGCGCGAGTCATTTACTGCACAAAACAGTACGACGCTCAAAATAGCGCGAGTGTCAACTGCACAAAACAGTGCGACGCGCAAAATAGCGCGTGTGATTAACAGCACAAAACAGTGCGACGCCCAAAATAGCGCGAGTGTCAACTGCACAAAACAATGCGACGCGCAAAATAGCCCGAGTGTCAACTGCAAAAAACAGTGCGACGCGCAAAATAGCACGACTGATTAACTGCACAAAACAGTGCGACGCGCAATATAGCACCAGTGTCAACTCCACAAAACAGTGTGACGCGCAAAATAGCCCGAGTGATTAACTGCACAAAACAATGCGACGCGCAAAATAGCGCGAGTGATGAACTGCACAAAACAGTGCGACGCGCAAAATAGCGCGAGTGTCAACTACACAAAACAGTGCGACGCGCAAAATGACGCCAGTGCCAACTGCTCAAGACAGTGCGACGCACAAAATAGCGAGAGTGATAAACTGCACAAAACAGTGCGACGCGCAAAATAGCGCGAGTGTCAACTGCACAAAACAGTGCGACGCGCAAAATAGCGCGAGTCATGAACTGCACAAAACAGTGCGACGCGCAAAATAGCGCTAGTGTCAACTGCACAAAACAGTTCGACACGCAAAATAGGGCCAGTGTCAGCTGCACAAAACAGTGCGACGCGCAAAATAGCGCGACTGATTAACTGCACAAAACAGTGCGACGCGCAAAATAGCGCGAGTGTCAACTACACAAAACAGTGCGACGCGCAAAATAGCGCGAGTGATTAACAGCACAAAACAGTGCAACGCGCAAAATAGCGCGAGTGTCAACCGCACAAAACAGTGCGACGCGCAAAATAGCGCGTGTGATTAACTGCACAAAACAGTGCGACGCGCAAAATAGTGCGATTGTCAACTGCACAAAACAGTGCGACGCGCAAAATAGCGCGTGTGTCAACTGCACAAAACAGTGCGTCGCGCAAAATAGGGTGAGTGGTTAACTGCACCAAACAGTGCGACGCGCAAAATAGCGCGACTGATTAACTGCACCAAACTGTGCGAAGCGCAAAATAGCGCAACTGATTAACTGCACAAAACAGTGCGACGCGCAAAATAGCGCCACTGTCAACTACACAAAATAGTGCGACGCGCAAAATAGCGCGAGTGATTAACTGCACAAAACAGTGGGACCCGCAAAATAGCGCTAGTGTCAACTGCCCAAAACAGTGCGACGCGCAAAATAGCGCGAGTGTCAACTGCACAAAAATTGTGCGACGTGCAAAATAGGGCGAGTGTCAACTGCACAAAACAGTGCGACGCGCAAAATAGCGCGACTGATTAACTGCACAAAACAGTGTGACGCGCAAAATAGCGCCAGTGTCAACTACACAAAACAGTGCGACGCGCAGAATAGCGCGAGTGGTTAACTACACAAAACAGTGCGACGCGCAAAATAGCGCGAGTGTCAACTGCACAAAATAGTGCGACGCGCAAAATAGCGCGGGTGATTAACTGCACAAAACAGTGCGATGCACAAAATAGCGCGAGTGTCAACTGCACAAAACAGTGCGACGCGCAAAATAGCAAGAGTGATAAACTGCACAAAAGAGTGCGACGCGGAAAATAGCGCGAGTGTCAACTGCACAAAATAGTGCGATGCGCAAAATAGCGCGAGTGTCAACTGCACAAAACTGTACGACGCGCAAAATAGCGCGACTGATTAACCACACAAAACAGTGCGACGCGCAAAATAGCACCAGTGTCAACTCCACAAAACAGTGTGACGCGCAAAATAAGGCGAGTGGTTAACTGCACCAAACAGTGCGACGTGCAAAATAGCGCGACTGATTAACTGCACCAAACTGTGCGACGCGCAAAAGAGCGCAACTGATTAACTGCACAAAACAGTGCGACGCGCAAAATAGCGCCAGTGTCAACTACACAAAATAGTGCGACGCGCAAAATAGCGCAAGTGATTAACTGCACAAAACAGTGTGACGCGCAAAATAGCGCTAGTGTCAACTGCCCAAAACAGTGCGACGCGCAAAATAGCGCGGGTGTCAACTGCACAAAACAGTGCGACGTGCAAAATAGGGCGAGTGATTAACTGCACAAAACAGTGCGACGCGCAAAATAGCGCAAGTGTCAACTGCACAAAACAGTGCGACGCGCAAAATAGCAAGAGTGATAAACTGCACAAAATAGTGCGACGCGCAAAATAGCACGAGTGTCAACTGCACAAAACAATACGACGCGCAAAATAGCACGTGTGTCAACTGCACAAAACAGTGCGACGCGCAAAATAAGGCGAGTGGTTAACTGCACCAAACAGTGCGACGAGCAAAATAGCGTGAGTGTCAACTGCACAAAACAGTGCGACGTGCAAAATAGGGCGAGTGATTAACAGCATAAAAAACAGTGCGACGCGCAAAATAGCGCGAGTGTCAACTGCACAAAACAGTGCGACGGGAAAAATAGCGCGACTGATTAGCTGCACAAAACAGTGTGACGCGCAAAATAGCGCCAGTGTCAACCTCACAAAACAGTGCGACGCGCAAAATAGTGCGAGTGATTAACTGCACAAAACAGTGCGACGCGCAAAATAGCGCGATTGTCAACTGCACAAAACAGTGCGACGGGCGAAACAGCGCGTGTGATTAGCTGCACAAAACAGTGCGACGCGCAAAATAGCGCGAGTGTCAACTGCACAAAACAGTGCGATGCGCAAAATAGCAAGACTGAGATACTGCACAAAATAGTGCGACGCGCAAAATAGCGCGAGTGTCAACTGCACAAAACAGTGCGACGCGCAAAATAGCGCGAGTGTCAACTGCACAAAACAGTGCGACGCGCAAAATAGCGCGACTGATTGACTGCCCAAAACAGTGCGACGCTCAAAATAGCACCAGTGTCAACTCCACAAAACAGTGTGACGCGCAAAATAGCGCGAGTGATGAACTGCACAAAACAGTGCGACGCGCAAAATAGCGCGAGTGATGAACTGCACAAAATAGTGCGACGCGCAAAATAGCGCGAGTGTGAACTACACAAAACAGTGCGACGCGTAAAATGACGCCAATGTCAACTGGTCAAAACTGTGTGACGCGCAAAATAGCGAGGGTGATAAACTGCACAAAACAGTGCGACGCGCAAAATAGCGCGAGTGTCAACTGCACAAAACAGTGCGACGCGCAAAATAACGCGAGTGATGAACTGCACAAAACAGTGCGACGCGCAAAATAGCGCGAGTGTCAACTGCACAAAACAGAGCGACACGCAAAATAGGGATAGTGTCAACTGCACAAAACAGTGTGACGCACAAAATAGCGCGAGTGATTAACTGCACAAAACAGTGCGACGCGCAAAGTAGCGCGAGTGTCAACTGCACAAAACAGTGGGACGCGCAAAATAGCGCGTGTGATTAACTGCACAAAATAGTGCGACGCGCAAAATAGCAAGAGTGATAAACTGCACAAAATAGTGCGACACGCAAAATAGCGCGAGTGTCAACCGCACAAAACAATGCGACGCGCAAAATAGCGCGAGTGTCAACTGCACAAAATAGTGCGACGCGCAAAATAGCGCGGGTGTCAACTGCTCAATACAGTGCGACGCGCAAAATAGGGTGAGTGATTAACTGCACCAAACAGCGCGACGCGCAAAATAGCGCGACTGATTAACTGCACCAAACTGTGCGACGCGCAAAATAGCGCAACTGATTAACTGCACAAAACAGTGCGATGCGCAAAATAGCGCCAGTGTCAACTACACAAAATAGTGCGACACGCAAAATAGCGCGAGTGATTAACTGCACGAAACAGTATGACGCGCAAAATAGCGCGAGTGTCAACTGCCGAAAATAGTGCGAGGCGCAAAATTGCGCGAGTGTCAACTGCACAAAACAGTGCGATGCGCAAAATAGGGCGAGTGATTAACTGCACAAAATAGTGCGAAACGCAAAATAGCGCCAGTGTCAACAACACAAAATAGTGCGACGTGCAAAATAGCGCGAGTTATGAACTGCACAAAACAGTGCGACGCGCAAAATAGCGCGAGTGTCAACTGCACAAAACAGTGCGACACGCAAAATAGGGCCAGCGTCAACTGCACAAAACAGTGCGACGCGCAAAATAGCGCGACTGATTAACTGCACAAAACAGTGCGATGCGCAAAATGGCGCCAGTGTCAACTACACAAAACAGTGCGACGCGTAAAATAGCGCGAGTGATTTACTGCACAAAACAGTGCGACGCGCAAAATAGCGCGAATGTCAACTGCACAAAACAGTGCGACGCGCAAAATAGCAAGAGTGATAAACTGCACAAAATAGTGCGGCGCGCAAAATAGCGCGAGTGTCAACTGCACAAAACAATACGACGCGCAAAATAGCACGTGTGTCAACTGCACAAAACAGTGCGACGCGCAAAATAAGGCGAGTGGTTAACTGCACCAAACAGTGCGACGTGCAAAATAGCGCGACTGATTAACTGCACCAAACTGTGCGACGCGCAAAAGAGCGCAACTGATTAACTGCACAAAACAGTGCGACGCGCAAAATAGCGCCAGTGTCAACTACACAAAATAGTGCGACGCGCAAAATAGCGCAAGTGATTAACTGCACAAAACAGTGTGACGCGCAAAATAGCGCTAGTGTCAACTGCCCAAAACAGTGCGACGCGCAAAATAGCGCGGGTGTCAACTGCACAAAACAGTGCGACGTGCAAAATAGGGCGAGTGATTAACTGCACAAAACAGTGCGACGCGCAAAATAGCGCGAGTGTCAACTGCACAAAACAGTGCGACGCGCAAAATAGCAAGAGTGATAAACTTCACAACATAGTGCGACGCGCAAAATAGCGCGAGTGTCAACTGCACAAAACAATACGACGCGCAAAATAGCACGTGTGTCAACTGCACAAAACAGTGCGACGCGCAAAATAAGGCGAGTGGTTAACTGCACCAAACAGTGCGACGTGCAAAATAGCGCGACTGATTAACTGCACAAAACAGTGCGACGCGCAAAATAGCGCGACTGATTAACTGCACAATACAGTGCGACGCGCAAAATAGCGCCAGTGTCAAATACACAAAACAGTGCGACGCGCAAAATAGCGCGAGTGATTAACTGCACAAAACAGTGCGACGCGCAAAATAGCGCGAGTGTCAACTGCACAAAACAGTGCGACGCGCAAAATAGCACCAGTGTCAACTCCCCAAAACAGTGTGACGCGCAAAATAGCCCGAGTGATGAACTACACAAAACAGTGCGACGCGCAAAATAGCGCGAGTGATGAACTGCACAAAATAGTGCGACGCGCAAAATAGCGCGAGTGTGAACTACACAAAACAGTGCGACGCGTAAAATGACGCCAGTGTCAACTGGTCAAAACAGTGCGACGTGCAAAATAGCGAGAGTGATAAAACAGCACAAAACAGTGCGACGTGCAAAATAGCGCGAGTGTCAACTGCACAAAACAGTGCGACGCGCAAAATAACGCGAGTCATGAACTGCACAAAATAGTGGGACGCGCAAAATAGCGCGAGTGTCAACTGCACAAAACAATGCGACACGCAAAATAGGGACAGTGTCAACTGCACAAAACAGTGCGACGCGCAAAATAGCGCGACTGATTAACTGCACAATACAGTGCGATGCGCAAAATAGCGCCAGTGTCAACTACACAAAACAGTGCGACGCGCAAAATAGCACGAGTGATTAACTGCATAAAACAGTGCGACGCGCAAAATTGCGCGTGTGATTAACTGCACAAAATAGTGCGACGCGCAAAATAGCAAGAGTGATAAACTGCACAAAATAGTGCGACGCGCAAAATAGCGCGAGTGTCAACTGCACAAAACAGTGCGACGCGCAAAATAGCGCGAGTGTCAACTGCACAAAACAGTGCGACGCGCAAAATAGCGCGAGTGTCAACTGCACAAAACAGTGCGATGCGCAAAATAGGGCGAGTGATTAACTGCACCAAACAGTACGACGCGCAAAATTGTGCGACGCATTAACTGCACCAAACTGTGCGACGCGCAAAATAGCGCAACTGATTAACTGCACAAAACAGTGCGACGCGCAAAATAGCGCCAGTGTCAACTACACAAAATAGTGCGACACGCAAAATAGCGCGAGTGATTAACTGCACAAAACAGTGTGACGCGCAAAATAGCGCGAGTGTCAACTGCACAAAATAGTGCGACGCGCAAAATTGCGCGAGTGTCAACTGCACAAAACAGTGCGATGCGCAAAATAGGGCGAGTGATTAACTGCACAAAACAGTGCGACGCGCAAAATAGCGCCAGTGTCAACTACACAAAATAGTGCGACGCGCAAAATAGCGCGAGTGACTAACTGCCCAAAATAGTACGACGCGCAAAATAGTGCGATTGTCAACTGCACAAAACAGTGCCACGCGCAAAATAGCTCGAGTGATTAACTGCCCAAAACAGTGCGACGTGCAAAATAGCGCCAGTGTCAACTCCACAAAGCAGTGCGACGCGCAAAATGATGCCAGTGTCAACTGCTCAAAATAGTGCGACACGCAAAATAGCAAGAGTTATAAACTGCACAAAACAGTGCGACGTGCAAAATAGCGCGAGTGTCAACTGCACAAAACAGTGCGACGCGGAAAATAGCGCGGGTGTCAACTGCACAAAACAGTGCGACGCGCAAAATAGGGCGAGTGATTAACTGCACAAAACAGTGCGACGCGCAAAATAGCGCGATTGTCAACTGCACAAAATAGTGTGACGCGCAAAATAGCACGACAATTAATAGCACAAAACAGTGCGACGCGCAAAATAGCGCGGGTGTCAACTGCACAAAACAGTGCGACGCGCAAAATAGGGCGAGTGATTAACTGCACGAAACAGTGCGACGAGCAAAATAGCGCGACTGATTAACTGCACCAAACAGTGCGATGTGCAAAATAGCGCGACTGATTAACTGCACAAAACAGTGCGACGTGCAAAATAGCGCCAGTGTCAACTACACAAAACAGTGCGACCCGCAAAATAGCGCGGGTGATTAACTGCACAAAACAGTGCGACGCGCAAAATAGTACGAGTGTCAACTGCAAAAAACAGTGCGACGCGCAAAATAGCTCGAGTGATTAACTGCACAAAATAGTGCGACGCGCAAAATAGCGCGAGTGTCAACTGCACAAAACAGTGCGACCCGCAAAATAGCGCGACTGATGAACTGCACAAAACAGTGTGACGCGCAAAATAGCGCGGGTGATTAACTGCACAAAACAATGCGACGCGCAAAATAGCGCGAGTGTCAACTGCACAAAACAGTGCGACGCGGAAAATACCGCGAGTGTCAACTGCACCAAACAGTGCGACGTGCGAAATAGCGCGAGTGTCAACTGGACAAAAAAGTGCGACGCGCAAAATAGCGCTGGTGTCAACTGCACAAAACAGTGCGACGCGCAAAATAGGGCGAGTGATTAACAGCAAAAAACAGTGCGACGCGCAAAATAGCACCAGTGTCAACTACACAAAACAGTGCGACGCCCAAAATAGCGCGAGTGATGAACTGCAGAAAACAGTGCGACGCGCAAAATAGCGCGAGTGTCAACTGCACAAAACAGTGCGACGCGCAAAATATCGCCAGTGTCAACTACACAAAACAGTGCGACGCGCAAAATAGCGCTGGTGATTAACTGCACAAAACAGGGCGACGCGCAAAATAGCGCGAGTCATGAACTGCACAAAACAGTGCGACGCGCAAAATAGCGCGAGTGTCAACTGCAAAAAACAGTGCCACCAGCAAAATAGGGCGAGTGTCAACTGCACAAAATAGTGCGACGCGCAAAATAGCGCGAGTGTCAACTGGACAAGACAGGGCGATGCGCAAAATCGCGCGAGTGTCAACTGCACAAAACAGTGCACCGCGCAAAATAGTGAGAGTGTCAACTGCACAAAATAGTGCGACGCGCAAAATAGGGCGAGTGATTAACTTCACAAAACAGTGCGACGCGCAAAATAGCGCGAGTGTCAACTGCACAAAACAGTGCGACGCGCAAAATAGCGCGAGTGATGAACTGCACAAAACGGTGCGACGCGCAAAATAGCGCGGGTGATTAACTGCACAAAACAGGGCGACGCGCAAAATAGCGCGAGTCATGAACTGCTCAAAACGGTGCGACGCGCAAAATAGCGAGAGTGTCAACTGCAAAAAATATTGCCACCCGAGAAATAGGGCGAGTGTCAACTGCACAAAACAGTGCGACGCGCAAAATAGCGCGAGTGTCAACAGCACAAAACAGTGCGACGCGCAAAATAGCGCGAGTGTCAACTGCACAAAACAGTGCGACGCGCAAAATACGGCGAGTGATTAACGGCACGAAACAGTGCGATGGGCAAAATAGCGCGACTGGTCAAATGCACCAAACAGTGCGACGTGCAAAATAGCGCGACTGATTTACTGCACCAAACAGTGCGACGTGCAAAATAGCGCGACTGATTAACTGCACAAAATAGTGCGACGTGCAAAATAGCGCCAGTGTCAACTACACAAAACAGTGCGATGCGCAAAATAGCGCGGGTGATTAACTGCACAAAACAGTGCGACGCGCAAAATAGTGCGAGTGTCAACTGCACAAAACGATGTGACGCGCAAAATTGCGCGAGTTATTAACTGCACAAAACAGTGCGACGCGCAAAATAGCGCGAGTGTCAACTGCACAAAACAGTGCGACCCGCAAAATAGCGCGAGTGTCAACTGCACAAAACAGTGCGACGCGCAAAATAGCGCGAGTGATGAACTGCACAAAACAGTGCGACGCGCAAAATAGCGCGAGTGATTAACTGCACAAAACAGTGCGACGCGCAAAATAGCGCGAGTGTCAACTGCACAAAACAGTGCGACGCGCAAAATAGCGCGAGTGATAAACTGCACAAAACAGTGCGACGCGCAAAATAGCGCGAGTGTCAACTGCACAAAACAGTGCGACACACAAAATAGCGCGAGTGATAAACTGCACAAAACAGTGCGACGCGCAAAATAGCGCGAGTGATGAACTGCACAAAACAGTGCGACGCGCAAAATTGCGCGAGTGTCAACTACACAAAACAGTGCGACGCGCAAAATGACGCCAGTGTCAACTGCACAAAACAGTGCGACGCGCAAAATAGCGAGAGTGATAAACTGCACAAAACAGTGCGACGCGCAAAATAGCGCGAGTGTCAACTGCACAAAACAGTGCGACGTGCAAAATAGCGCGAGTGATGAACTGCACAAAACAGTGCGACGCGGAAAATAGCGCGAGTGTCAACTGCACAAAGCAGTGCGACGCGCAAAATAGGGCTAGTGTCAACTGCACAAAACAGTGCGACGCGCAAAATAGCGCGACTGATTAACTGCACAAAACAGTGCGATGCGCAAAATAGCTCCCGTGTCAACTACACAAAATAGTGCGACGCGCAAAATAGCGTGTGATAAACTGCACAAAACAGTGCGACGCGCAAAATTGCGCGAGTGTCAACTGCACAAAACAGTGCGACGCGCAAAATAGCAAGAGTGATAAACTGCACAAAATTGTGCGACGCGCAAAATAGCGCGAGTGATTAACTGCAAAAAACAGTGCGACGCGCAAATAGCGCGAGTGTCAACTGCACAAAACAGTGCGACGCGCAAAATAGCGCGAGTGATTAACTGCACAAAACAGTGCGACGCGCAAAATAGCACGAGTGTCAACTGCACAAAACAGTGCGACGCGCAAAATAGCGCGAGTGATTAACTGCACAAAACAGTGCGACGCGCAAAATAGCGCGAGTGATTAACTGCACAAAACAGTGCGACGCGCAAAATAGCGCGAGTGATGAACTGCACAAAACAGTGCGACGCGCAAAATAGCGCGAGTGATGAACTGCACAAAACAGTGCGACGCGCAAAATAGCGCGAGTGATGAACTGCACAAAACAGTGCGACGCGCAAAATAGCGCGAGTGTCAACTGCACAAAACAGTGCGACGCGCAAAATGACGCCAGTGTCAACTTCTCAAAACAGTGCGATGCGCAAAATAGCGAGAGTGATAAACTGCACAAAACAATGCGACGCGCAAAATAGCGCGAGTCATGAACTGCACAAAACAGTGCGACGCGCAAACTAGCGCGAGTGTCAACTGCAAAAAACAGTGCCACCCGCAAAATAGGGCGAGTGTCAACTGCACAAAACCGTGCGACGCACAAAATAGCGCGAGTGTCAACTGCACAAAATAGTGCGACTCGCAAAATAGCGCGACTGATTAACTGCACAAAACAGTCCGACACGCAAAATAGCGCCAGTGTCAACTACACAAAACAGTGCGATGCGCAAAATAGCGCGAGTGATTAACTGCACCAAACAGTGAGACGCGCAAAATAGCGCGAGTGTCAACTGCACAAAACTGTGCGACGCGCAAAATGGCGCGAGTGTCACCTGCACAAAACAGTGCGACGCGCAAAATAGCGCGAGTGTGACCTGCACAAAACAGTGCGACGCGCAAAATAGCACGGGTGTCAACTGCACAAAATAGTGCGACGCGCAAAATAGGGCGAGTGATTAACTGTACGAAATAGTGCGACGAGCAAAATAGCGCGACGCGCAAAATAGCGCGACTGATTAACTGCAGCAAACAGTGCGACGTGCAAAATAGTGCGACTGATTAACTGCACAAAACAGTGCGACGTGCAAAATAGCACCTGTGTCAACTACACAAAACTGTGCGACGCGAAAAATAGCGCGAGTGATTCACTGCACAAAACAGTGCGACGCGCAAAATAGCGCGAGTGTCAACTCCACAAAACAATGGTACGCGCAAAATGATGCCAGTGTCAACTGCACAAAATAGTGCGACGCGCAAAATAGCGAGAGTGATAAACTGCACAAAACAGTGCGACTCGCAAAATAGCGCGAGTGTCAACTGCACAAAACAGTGCGAGGCGCAAAATAGCGCGACTGATGAACTGCACAAAACAATGCGACGCGCAAAATAGCGCGAGTGTCAACTGCACAAAACAGTGCGACGTGCAAAATAGCGCGAGTGTCAACTCCACAAAAATGTGCGACGCACAAAATGACGCCAGTGTCAACTGCTCAAAACAGTGCGACGCGCAAAATAGCGAGAGTGATAAACTGCACAAAACAGTGCGACGCGCAAAATAGCGCGACTGATTAACTGCACAAAACAGTGCGACGCGCAAAATTACACCAGTGTCAACTCCACAAAACAGTGTGACGCACAAAATAGCGCGAGTGATTAACTGCACAAAACAGTACGACGCGCAAAATAGCGCGAGTGATGAACTGCCCAAAATAGTGCGACGCGCAAAATAGCGCGAGTGTCAACTACACAAAACAGTGCGACGCGCAAAATAGCAAGAGTGATAAACTGCACAAAACAGCGCGACGCGCAAAATAGCGCGAGTGTCAACTGCACAAAACAGTGCGACGCGCAAAATAGCGCGAGTGATGAACTGCACAAAACAGTGCGACGCGCAAAATTGCGCGAGTGTCAACTGCACAAAACAGTGCGACGCGCAAAATAGCAAGAGTGATAAACTGCACAAAATAGTTCGACGGGCAAAATAGCGCGAGTGATTAATTGCACAAAACAGTGCGACGCGCAAATAGCGCGAGTGTCAACTGCACAAAACAGTGCGACGCGCAAAATAGCGCGAGTGATTAACTGCACAAAACAGTGCGACGCGCAAAATAGCGTGAGTGATTAACTGCACAAAACAGTGCGACGCGCAAAATAGCGCGAGTGATTAACTGCACAAAACAGTGCGACGCGCAAAATAGCGCGAGTGATTAACTGCACAAAACAGTGCGACGCGCAAAATAGCGCGAGTGATGAACTGCACAAAACAGTGCGACGCGCAAAATAGCGAGAGTGATAAACTGCACAAAACACTGCGACGCGCAAAATAGCGCGAGTGATGAACTGCACAAAATAGTGCGACGCGCAAAATAGCGCGAGTGTCAACTGCAAAAAACAGTGTGACGCGCAAAATAGGGCGACTGTCAACTGCACAAAACAGTGCGACGCGCAAAATAGTGCGAGTGTCAACAACACAAAACCGTGCGACGCGCAAAATAGCACCAGTGTCAACTTCACAAAACAGTGCGACTCGCAAAATAGCGCGAGTGTCAACTGCACAAAACAGTGCGACGCGCAAAATATCGCGAGTGATGAACTGCACAAAACAGTGCGACGCGCAAAATAGCGCGAGTGATTAACTGCACAAAACAGTATGACGCGAAAAATTGCGCGAGTGTCAACTGCACACAACAGTGCGACGCGAAAAATAGCGCGAGTGTCAACTTCAGAAAACAGTGCAACGCGCAAAATAGCACGAGTGTCAACTGGACAAAACAGTGCGATGCGCAAAATAGCGCAGGTGTCAACTGCACAAAACAGAGCGACGCGCAAAATAGGGCGAGTGATTAACTGCACAAAACAGTGCGACGCGCAAAATAGCGCGACTGATTAACTGCACAAAACAGTGCGACGCGCAAAATAGCGCCAGTGTCAACTACACAATACAGTGCGACGCGCAAAATTGCGCGAGTGATGAACTGCACAAAACAGTGCGACGCGCAAAATAGTGCGTGTGTCAACTGCACAAAACAGTGCGACGCGCAAAATAGCGCGAGTGATGAACTGCACAAAACAGTGCGACGCGCAAAATAGCGTGAGTGTCAACTGCACAAAACAGTGCGACGCGCAAAATAGCGCGAGTGTCAACTGCACAAAATAGTACGACTCGCAAAATCGCGCGACCGATTAACTGCACAAAATAGTCCGACACGCAAAATAGCACCAGTGTCAACTACACAAAACAGTGCGATGCGCAAAATAGCGCGTGTGTCAACTGCACAAAACAGTGCAACGCGCAAAATAGCGCGAGTGTCAACTGCACAAAACAGTGCGACGGGCAAAATAGCGCGAGTGTCAACTGCACAAAACAGTGCGACGCGCAAAATAGCGCGAGTGTCATTTGCACAATATAGTGCGCCGCGCAAAATAGCGCGGGTGTCAACTGCACAAAATAGTGCGACGCGCAAAATAGGGCGAGTGATTAACTGCACGAAACAGTGCGACGAGCAAAATAGCGCGACGCGCAAAATAGCGCGACGCGCAAACTACAGCAAACAGTGCGACGTGCAAAATAGCGCGACTGATTAACTGCACAAAACAGTGTGACGTGCAAAATAGCGCCAGTGTCAACTACACAAAACTGTGCGACGCGCAAAATAGCGCGAGTGATTCACTGCACAAAACAGTGCGACGCGCAAAAAAGCGCGTGTGTCAACTGCACAAAACAGTGCGACGCGCAAAATAGCTCGAGGGATTAACTGCACAAAACAGTGCGACGTGCAAAATGGCGCGAGTGTCAACTCCACAAAACAGTGTAACGCGCAAAATGATGCCAGTGTCAACTGCACAAAATAGTGCGACGTGCAAAATAGCGAGAGTGATAAACTGCGCAAAACAGTGCGACTCGCAAAATAGCGCGAGTGTCAACTGCACAAAACAGTGAGAGGCGCAAAATAGCGCGACTGACTAACTGCACAAAACAGTGCGATGCGCAAAATAGCGCGAATGATTAACTGCCCCAAACAGTGAGACGCGCAAAATAGCGCGAGTGTCAACTGCACAAAACAGTGCAACGCGCAAAATAGGGCCAGTGTCAACTGCACAAAACAGTGCGACGGGCAAAATAGCGCGAGTGTCAACTGCACAAAACGGTGCGACGCGCAAAATAGCAAGAGTGATAAACTGCACAAAACAGAGCGACGCGCAAAATAGCGCGAGTGTCACCTGCACAAAACAGTGCGACGCGCAAAATAGCGCGGGTGTCAACTGCACAAAATAGTGCGACGCGCAAAATAGGGCGAGTGATTAACTGCACGAAACAGTGCGACGAGCAAAATAGCGCGACGCGCAAAATAGCGTGACTGATTAACTGCAGCAAACAGTGCGACGTGCAAAATAGTGCGACCGATTAACTGCACAAAACAGTGCGACGTGCAAAATAGCGCCAGTGTCAACTACACAAAACAGTGCGACGCGCAAAATAGCGCGAGTGATTCACTGCACAAAACAGTGCGACGCGCAAAATAGCGCGAGTGTCAACTGCACAAAACAGTGCGACGCGCAAAATAGCTTGAGTGTCAACTCCACAAAACAGTGGGACGCGCAAAATGATGCCAGTATCAACTGCACAAAATAGTGCGACGCGCAAAATAGCGAGAGTGATAAACTGCGCAAAACAGTGCGACTAGCAAAATAGCGCGAGTGTCAACAGTACAAAGCAGTGCGAGGCGCAAAATAGCGCGACTGATGAACTGCAGAAAACAATTCGATGCGCAAAATAGCGCGAGTGATAAACTGTACAAAACAGTGCGACGCGCAAAATAGCGCGAGTGTGAACTGCACAAAACAGTGCGACGTGCAAAATAGCGCGAGTGTCAACTGCACAAAACAGTGCGACGCGCAAAATGACGCCAGTGTCAACTGCTCAAAACAGTGCGACGCGCAAAATAGCGAGAGTGATAAACTGCACAAAAAAGTGCGACGCGCAAAATAGCGCGAGTGATTAACTGCACAAAACTGTGCGACGCGCAAAATTGCACCAGTGTCAACTGCACAAAACAGTGCGACGCGCAAAATAGCGCGAGTGATTAACTGCACAAAACAGTGCGACGCGCAAAATAGCGCGAGTGATGAACTGCACAAAACAGTGCGACGCGCAAAATAGCGCGAGTGTCAACTGCACAAAACAGTGCGACGCGCAAAATGACGCCAGTGTCAACTGCACAAAACAGTGCGATGCGCAAAATAGCGCGAGTGATAAACTGCACAAAACAGTGCGACGCGCAAAATAGCGCGAGTGTCAACTGCACAAAACAGTGCGACGCGCAAAATAGCGCGAGTGATGAACTGCACAAAACAGTGCGACGCGCAAAATAGCGCGAGTGTCAACTGCACAAAACAGTGCGACGCGCAAAATAGCGCGAGTGTCAACTGCACAAAACAGTGCGACGCGCAAAATAGCGCGAGTGATTAACTGCACAAAACAGTGCGACGCGCAAAATAGCGCGAGTGTCAACTGCACAAAACAGTGCGACGCGCAAAATAGCGCGAGTGATAAACTGCACAAAACAGTGCGACGCGCAAAATAGCGCGAGTGATAAACTGCACAAAATAGTGCGACGCGCAAAATAGCGCGAGTGTCAACTGCACAAAACAGTGCGACGCGCAAAATAGCGCGAGTGATAAACTGCACAAAACAGTGCGACGCGCAAAATAGGGCAAGTGTCAACTGCACAAAACAGTGCGACGTGCAAAATAGCGCCATTGATTAACTGCACAAAACAGTGCGACGCGCAAAATATCGCCAGTGTCAACTACACAAAACAGTGCGACACGCAAAATAGCGCGAGTGATTAACTGCACAAAACAGTGCGACGCGCAAAATAGCGCGAGTGTCAACAACACAAAACAATGCGACGCGCAAAATAGCGCGAGTGTCAACCACACAAAACAGTGCGACGCGCAAAATGACGCCAGTGTCAACTGCTCAAAACAGTGCGACGCGTAAAATAGCGAGAGTGATAAACTGCACAAAACAGTGCGACGCGCAAAATAGCGCGAGTGTCAACTGCACAAAACAGTGCGACGCCCAAAATAGCGCGACTGATTAACTGCACAAAACAGTGCGACGTGCAAAATAGCACCAGTGTCAACTCCACAAAACAGTGCAACGCGGAAAATAGCGCGAGTGATTAACTGTACAAAACAGTGCGACGCGCAAAATAGCGCGAGTGATTAACTGCGCAAAACAGTGCGACGCGCAAAATAGCGCGAGTGATTAACTGCACAAAACAGTGTGACGCGCAAAATAGCGAGAGTGATAAACTGCACAAAACAATGCGACGCGCAAAATAGCGCGAGTCATGAACTGCACAAAACAATGCGACGCGCAAAATAGCGCGAGTCATGAACTGCACAAAACAATGCGACGCGCAAAATAGAGCGAGTGTCAACTGCAAAAAACAGTGCGACGCGCAAAATATGGCGAGTGTCAACTGCACAAAATAGTGCGACGCCCAAAATAGTGCGAGTGTCCACTGCACAAAACAGTGCGACGCGCAAAATCGCGCGAGTGTCAACTGCACAAAATAGTGCGACGCGCAAAATAGGGCGAGTGATTAACTTCACTAAACAGTGCGACTCGCAAAATAGCGCGAGTGTCAACTGTACAAAACAGTGCGACGCGCAAAATAGCGTGACTGATGAACTGCACAAAACAGTGCGACGCGGAAAATAGCGCGAGTGATTAACTGCACAAAACAGTGCGACGAGCAAAATAGCGCGAGTGATTAACTGCACAAAACAGTGCGACGCGAAAAATAGCGCGAGTGTCAACTTCACACAACAGTGCGACGTGCAAAATAGCGCGAGTGTCAACTTCACAAAATAGTGCAACGCGCAAAATAGCACGAGTGTCAACTGGACAAAACAGTGCGACGCGCAAAATAGCGCAGGTGTCAACTGCACAAAACAGTGCGACGCGCAAAATAGGGCGAGTGATTAACAGCACAAAACAGTGCGACGCGCAAAATAGCGCGACTGATTAACTGCACAAAACAGTGCGACGCGCAAAATAGCGCCAGTGTCAACTACATAATACAGTGCGACGCGCAAAATAGCGCGAGTGATGAACTGCACAAAACAGTGCGACGCGAAAAATAGTGCGTGTGTCAACTGCACAAAACAGTGCGACGCGCAAAATAGCGCGTGTGATTAACTGCACAAAACTGTGCGACGCGCAAAATAGCCAGAGTGTCAACTGCACGAAACAGTGCGACGCGCAAGATAGCGCGAGTGTCAACTGCACAAAATAGTGCGACTCGCAAAATAGCGCGACCGATTAACTGCACAAAACAGTCCGACACGCAAAATAGCGCCAGTGTCAACTCCACAAAACAGTGCGATACGCAAAATAGCGAGAGTCTCAACTGCACAAAACAGTGCAACGCGCAAAATAGGGCCAGTGTCAACTGCACAAAACAGTGCGACGGGCAGAATAGCGCGAGTGTCAACTGCACAAAACAGTGCGACGCGCAAAATAGCGCGAGTGTCAACTGCACAAAACAGTGCGACGCGCAAAATAGCGCGAGTGTCACCTGCACAAAACAGTGCGACGCGCAAAATAGCACGGGTGTCAACTGCACAAAATAGTGCGACGCGTAAAATAGGGCGAGTGATTAACTGCACAAAACAGCGCGACGCGCAAAATAGCGCGACTGATTAGTTGCAGCAAACAGTGCGACGTGCAAAATAGCGCGACTGATTAACTGCACAAAACAGTGCGACGTGCAAAATAGCGCCAGTGTCAACTACACAAAACAGTGCGACGCGCAAAATAGCGCGAGTGATTCACTGCACAAAACAGTGCGACGCGCAAAATAGCGCGTGTGTCAACTGCACAAAACCATGCGACGCGCAAAATAGCTCGAGTGATTAACTGTACAAAACAGTGCGACGTGCAAAATAGCGCGAGTGTCAACTCTACAAAACAGTGTGACGCGCAAAATGATGCCAGTGTCAACTGCACAAAATAGTGCGACGCGCAAAATAGCACGACTGATTAACTGCACAAAACAGTGCGATGCGCAAAATAGCGCGAGTGATTAACTGCACCAAACAGTGAGACGCGCAAAATAGCGCGAGTGTCAACTGCACAAAACAGTGCAACGCGCAAAATAGGGCCAGTGTCAACTGCACAAAACAGTGCGACAGGCAAAATACGGCGAGTGTCAACTGCACAAAACAGTGCGACGCGCAAAATAGCGCGAGTGTCACCTGCACAAAACAGAGCGACGCGCAAAATAGCGCGAGTGTCACCTGCACAAAACAGTGCGACGAGCAAAATAGCGCGGGTGTCAACTGCACAAAATAGTGCGACGCGCAAAATAGGGCGAGTGATTAACTGCACGAAACAGTGCGACGAGGAAAATAGCGCAACGCGCAAAATAGCGCGACTGATTAACTGCAGCAAACAGTGCGACGTGCAAAATAGTGCGACTGATTAACTGCACAAAACAGTGCAACGTGCAAAATAGCGCCAGTGTCAACTACACAAAACAGTGCGACGCGCAAAATAGCGCGAGTGATTCACTGCACAAAATAGTGCGACGCGCAAAATAGCGCGAGTGTCAACTGCACAAAACAGTGCGACGCGCAAAATAGCTCGAGTGTCAACTCCACAAAATAGTGGGACGCGCAAAATGATGCCAGTATCAACTGCAGAAAATAGTGCGACGTGCAAAATAGCGAGAGTGATAAACTGCGCAAAACAGTGCGACTCGCAAAATAGCGCGAGTGTCAACAGCACAAAACAGTGCGAGGCGCAAAATAGCGCGACTGATGAACTGCAGAAAACAATGCGACGCGCAAAATAGCGCGAGTGATAAACTGTACAAAACAGTGCGACGCGCAAAATAGCGCGAGTGTCAACTGCACAAAACAGTGCGACGTGCAAAATAGCGCGAGTGTCAACTCCACATAACAGTGCGACGCGCAAAATGACACCAGTGTCAACTGCTCAAAACGGTGCGACGCGCAAAATAGCGAGAGTGATAAACTGCACAAAACAGTGCGACGCGCAAAATAGCGTGACTGATTAAATGCACAAAACAGTGCGACGCGCAAAATTGCACCAGTGTCAACTCCACAAAACAGTGCGACGCGCAAAATAGCGCGAGTGATTAACTGCACAAAACAGTACGATGCGCAAAATGGCGCGAGTGATGACCTGCACAAAACAGTGCGACGCGCAAAATAGCGCGAGTGTCAACTACACAAAACAGTGCGACGCGCAAAATGGCGCGAGTGTCAACTGCACAAAACAGTGCGACGCGCAAAATAGCGAGAGTGATAAACTGCACAAAACAGTGCGACGCGCAAAATAGCGCGATTGTCAACTGCACAAAACAGTGCGACGCGCAAAATAGCGCGAGTGATTAACTGCACAAAACAGTGCGACGCGCAAAATAGCGCGAGTGTCAACTGCACAAAACAGTGCGACGCGCAAAATAGCGCGAGTGATTAACTGCACAAAACAGTGCGACGCGCAAAATAGCGCGAGTGTCAACTGCACAAAACAGTGCGACGCGCAAAATAGCGCGAGTGTCAACTGCACAAAACAGTGCGACGCGCAAAATAGCGCGAGTGATTAACTGCACAAAACAGTGCGACGCGCAAAATAGCGCGAGTGTCAACTGCACAAAACAGTGCGACGCGCAAAATAGCGCGAGTGATAAACTGCACAAAAGAGTGCGACGCGCAAAATAGCGCGAGTGTCAACTACACAAAACAGTGCGACGCGCAAATAGCGCGAGTGTCAACTGCACAAAACAGTGCAACGCACAAAATAGCGCGACTGATTAACTGCACAAAACATTGCGACGCGCAAAATAGCACCAGTGTCAACTCCACAAAACACTGCGACGCGCAAAATAGCCTGTGTGAATAGCTGCACAAAACAGTGCAACGCGCAAAATAGCGTGAGTGATGAACTGCACAAAACAGTGCGACGCGCAAAATAGCGCGTGTCACGCCCCAAACCCGCCCCTAAAAGTTTGGGCATGACCCATTCGAAAACAGACACTAAACCTGTTATACATATCATACGGGGCCTGAACGGAAGCATTCAATAATATAAAATACATAGAATAACGTCCATTGAGCTAATTCTAACATGCCAGGATCTTAATAACACACTAAATAAATATTATGTAGAAACTTTACTCACATATGCCTTGACTCAACCCCACAAATAACAGAAATATTAATGAAGGAGGAATTATATACAATCAACCATAAATAGACGTCCCAAGCATAAATCAAAACTCCTCAAAACTTTACAAAGTGCACGGCTTCAGGTGGTGCCTGGACGCATCAAAGGTGACAAAAGAGACACAAGTCTTAAAAGTTAGGACTGAACTCTTGGATGGTTACCTACAGAAATAGACAAACAAAATACAGGATGAGCGAACTCAGTGAATAATAGTACATAAACAATGTACTAATTAACCTGAAAAATTAAACATATAACTACAGATACAGATGATTATCTACACTCCGTGATTATTTCAGAAACAACCATGGGTCCACTTTTCGTAACAGAAGCCGAAGGCCTACAGTTGTAGAACGACCATAAGTCCAGAAATAACAGAACTAATAGAACTAACAGAAATAACAACAGTAACAGAACTAACAGAAATAACAGAACGCATAAAGCGTAGTAACAGAATGCATGAAGCGTGATAACAGAGGGTAACAGAACGCATATAGCGTGGTAACAGAAGGTAACAGAACGCATATAGCGTGGGTACAGAATTAACAGATGTATGGATTCAAGAGGTGGCTCGTACGGATTCCAGAGGTGGCTCCCACCAAGGTGTAGCACTTCGTTCCGTACAGCACTTTGTTCCATGCCAGAAAATATCAGAATGACCTAATGGTCCAGAAATAACAGAACGGCCTAGCGGCGCAGAAATATCTATGTATGGACTCAAGAGGTGGCTCGTACGGATTCCAGAGGTGGCTCCCACCAAGGCGTAGCACTTCGTTCCGTACATCACTTTGCTCCATACTAGATAACATCAGAGAGATTAACCTCAGAATCATACAGAACATACATATATTCTTTCCTTTCTTACATGAATTATTATAAATAATATCAGTTTAACAGAACGTTGCTGATAGTTAGTAGTAAACGGTAAATACATTTTTCAAATTGAACACTTTCAGAAATACGTATATACCATGGTTTCATACCGTAAATCAATAGATCTCAGGACAAACCACAAAGCAGAATAACTTCAGATATCATCAAAACTGATTAGTCCCAAGTTAGGCAGAGGCATACAGATTCTTGTAACCATTTACATGAGTTAACGTAATTAGTTTACGTTTAACAGAATACTAATGGTAACCATTAGCAATACATATAACATATATCCCAAATTGTACATATGTCATCACAATACTATTTGTAGGGACATAATAATTACCTCATACTAGTCTTAACCCACCCTTGATAAAGCTGAATAGTTCGGGATACATACGCGTCATTGTTCCATTTGTTCACCACGAATCATTAAGCTTAATCTACGGATCACAAAATGTTAATAATGTCTTTTAAATGTACTACTCAATAGATTATAGCATCTTACCGAAACCATTAATCATAGACGGAATACAGAATAGTTTCAGAATCATATCAATGGATGCCAATTCCTTCCATTGCCATGGGAAATAGAATATTAATAATAACAATCATTATTAACAGTAATTGATGTACGTTTATAGTACTATTACTCACAGTGTTACAATGGAGCGCTTGCCCCTCCCGGAGTGCGTTCTGCACACAATCATAACTTACAAATTAACTCTCTTTCCCTCTTAAATCATTAAGAAATGCTTTCCTGAGCCATTACATTCGTATGAATTTATAATCATCTTAAAGTCATCAGAAAGTTATTCTAAAAATACCAGAGGACTGAGCATTCAAAACTGAACATACAATAATTTTGCCTGAAAATGGGTTCCCCGCTCGAGCGCCACTTTGGCCGCTCGAGCGGACTGCACAAAATACAAAACTGCTGGGAGGTCGTTTTTCCAGCTCGAGCGGGGCTTCCGCCGCTCGAGCGTACCAGGCAAATTTCTGAAAAATCTGGATTTCCAATTTGAGTTCCAACTTTACATTCAAACCTTCAATCTTACTTTTGCAAAACAACTTAATCAAAACAAATCTACATGCAATATACATTCCTTCAACATTTCAATCATCAATTTCATACTTAAAACAACCATAACCTTCCAAAATCCCCATTGTTCAAACCCGAAATTCCCAAAAATCTCATAATTCCTTCTATATACCTCAAATATATGAAATTTGCACAATTAAACAATGGAATTAACTCAAATCTGTCTATAGATGTAAATATTGATGAGTATTAAACCCTTACCTCAATAATCAAGCAAAAGGGTGAGCTTGAGAAGGAGCATTTACAAATCCAAGTTCTAATCGGGTAAAAACATTGATCCTCCCTTATTCTCCCTCATTGATGCCAAAAACCATGGTGGATCATGATCAAAGTAAAACAATTCAAGGGTTTGGGGCTAGGGTTTCGAACTAGGAAGAAGAGGAAAGAAGAGGGGAAAAGAAAATATCAAGAAATGATCCAAAATCACGATTTTAAAGCTGCTGACCCGAAAACCCCGCTCGAGCGGACCTATTCCCGCTCGAGCGGACCTACTCACAGCACAGATTCCAAAACTTCAAACAGGTGTAACTCTCCCATCCGGACTCCGTTTTAGGTCGTTCTTGTGTCCAAATTGAAGCCCCGGAAATAAGCTTTCCAATGGTTCTAACCTCATATCCAAATTCAAAGTGTGGACAAAGAAAAGGGCAAAAGAGTGGCAGCTGTTCCTAAAATAACCATCCGAATTAAATTCTTTGGTTCAATCTTACTTTACCATCATTTTACCACCTCAATCCAAATCCCCAAGTCCAAAAATAAAACATGAGATCCTCCATAAACATTCACCAAACCTTTAACAACTTTCCATTACACCTAGCTTCAATTTCAATAGATATAGTTGAATCTACGCATATTGGGGTCATTACATTCTCCCCACCTTAAAAAGTTTGGTCCTCCAAACTTGATTCGCCTAAGTATAAGTCTAGTTCCGTCCTGGACATATAACATTTCTCAATCATTCTCAATCATTTCATAAACTATCGAACATAAATCAAACTTGGTAAGTTCACAAGTAACTCTCATTATCACAATTCCTCAGAGGTATAAGTCACTATAACAATTAGATCCATAAGTGCTAAATCAACGACTTTGGCACTCTAATTCATCATCTGTATTAGACTTATTAGTTCAAATCAAATCTCTAACAGGTTCAAATTTAAAGCCAATACTGGCTTAGCTCAAAGTCAACATCTTGACATCAAACACATCATACATTGTTCAGAGGTTCAGACCTTTCAAAAATATCAGATAATGGGATAATTCCCAATAGTATTTAAATTGATGTAAACTTTGACAGAATAATCTCCAAACCAACTTATAACAGATAAGACAGACTAGCTTGAAGCTCAACATAGAGCCTTCATCAATTATCAATTGAGGGATTCAGCCTCTGTTAGAAAACTTATCATCTTGGGAAATTACCCAGAAGTCCTATCATATCATAAACTTGTCAAAAGTTCGTAACATTTTTGTCACTTCAGAAAATGCTTATCATATCAGACATTTCGTAACTCGAAGTATGGATTTCCTTAAACATTGAATAGCATAGTTATAGTTAAAATCATTTATGTCCAATCAATTCATCAGTTACAGCAATATCAAAATTAGCATTATATACTCTGCTTGAAACATAAAACACAAAACTGTAGAAGTATATGATTGATTACATTCTGTAATTACTTTCATTACAGCCAGGGATTCAATCTTCTTAGCAGAATGATTTTAAACCCAACATGTACTAAGCAGCCATATTCTACAGATACAAAACGGCCATAAGCCCAGAATTATATTTATACATATGCAACTGCAGAACTCAAAAAGTTAGTCCACTCCTATTGTATTTTCAGAACGGCCTTAGGCCCGGAATGTTACAGAATAAGTTACTAGATAAACACAGACTTATATTTCAGAAATGATTTCTCGATTTCAAATTCTTAATACACAGAGGCGGGATTCTAATTCTTGCAGTAACTTATTAGAGTACCACTCATTCTGGTTTGATGTTAAATTAGTCAGTAATTATCTATTGTTTTACAAATGTCATATGGACAAATACGTATTATAGGTGGGGTTCCTCATGTCATTCGACTAGTACATAGAAAAGGTCCTAATTACAAATTACAGATTAACCATATACAGAACAGATTACAGATTACGGACTTCAAATTTCATATCACAAATTACAGAGGTCAGAATACGGAGTACAGTACAGAGTACCGATTTCCACAATCAAATCCCAATTACGCATAAACCATACGCATTAGGCACCATCAATTATTCCCTATCAGACGTCGTCAGTAATTTCTTTAGTTCACAAAATTATATTACTTACATACTGTTTCAAGGTTAATAACCAATTTCCCCAGCATAGCTCACAATGCATAACAGTGCATTCATAGAGACATGAGATCCAACAGTGAGTCTGATATTGGTTTACTTTCAAAACGACCTTTGGTCTAGTATTACCGTTATTACAGAACGGCCTATTGGCCCAAAATAATCAGAACGACCTTTCGGTCCAGAACAGCCTTTCGGTCCAGAATAGCCTTTCGGCCCAGAACAGCCTTTCGGCCTAATGAAATCGTCAACCAGAAGCAAATTCACAATTTTAACAGGATCACTATATGCAGAATTCCTTCTTATGACCGGTCATACTTAACACAACCTCAATTATTACATTTTATCAAAATATTCCAATACAGTAACTTCTCAGAATTACTGATCTAATCATTGTTACAGCAAGAGAGACATAACAGGCCATAAGGTAACAGACATATAACATTTCCTTTAATCTTAACTATGTCCGATACGTAAAATGTAAGCAATGCAACCAGCACAATTATATTGCCATCATTTCCCCACAGATAATGATCTACCGATAACACACATTGTATCTAACAATTTATATGTAAACTGACTTGCCGATCAGTCCAAATCCTTACCACGTTTCCGTAGTGTAATACTTACGTTGCATGTCTTGCATTCTTCACCGGCCTATATAAGATAAACAAAGGCAATAAAAGGACATACAACAGATACAGATTGTAGCCATCAGAGTTAACAACAGACAGTTAACGTTGCCATCATTCTTTTCTTTTCATGTACCGATAGAACATCATGCATGATGCCTAAATCTTTCTAGACATCCTAAAGCTCAATGGATTCGTGTGTGAGATGGCAACTCGTGCTCTGATACCACCTGCCACGCCCCAAACCCGCCCCTAAAAGTTTGGGCATGACCCATTCGAAAACAGACACTAAACCTGTTATACATATCATACGGGGCCTGAACGGAAGCATTCAATAATATAAAATACATAGAATAACATCCATTGAGCTATTTCTAACACGCCAGGATCTCAATAACACACTAAATAAATATTATGTAGAAACTTTACTCACATATGCCTTGACTCAACCCCACAAATAACAGAAATATTAATGAAGGAGGAATTATATACAATCAACCATAAATAGACGTCCCAAGCATAAATCAAAACTCCTCAAAACTTTACAAAGTGCACGGCTTCAGGTGGTGCCTGGACGCATCAAAGGTGACAAAAGAGACACAAGTCTTAAAAGTTAGGACTGAACTCCTGGATGGTTACCTATAGAAATAGACAAACAAAATACAGGATGAGCGAACTCAGTGAATAATAGTACATAAACAATGTAATAATTAACCTGAAAAATTAAACATATAACTACAGATACAGATGATTATCTACACTCCGTGATTATTTCCGAAACAACCATGGGTCCACTTTTCGTAACAGAAGCCAAAGGCCTACAGTTGTAGAACGACCATAAGTCCAGAAATAACAGAACTAATAGAACTAACAGAAATAACAGCAGTAACAGAACTAACAGAAATAACAGAACGCATAAAGCGTAGTAACAGAATGCATGAAGCGTGATAACAGAGGGTAACAGAACGCATATAGCGTGGTAACAGAAGGTAACAGAACGCATATAGCGTGGTAACAGATGGTAACAGAACGCATATAGCGTGGGTACAGAATTAACAGATGTATGGATTCAAGAGGTGGCTCGTACGGATTCCAGAGGTGGCTCCCACCAAGGTGTAGCACTTCGTTCCGTACAACACTTTGTTCCATACCAGAAAATATCAGAATGACCTAACAGTCCAGAAATAACAGAACGGCCTAGCGGCCCAGAAATATCTATGTATGGACTCAAGAGGTGGCTCGTACGGATTCCAGAGGTGGCTCCCACCAAGGCGTAGCACTTCGTTCCGTACATCACTTTGCTCCATACTAGATAACATCAGAGAGATTAACCTCAGAATCATACAGAACATACATATATTCTTTCCTTTCTTACATGAATTATTATAAATAATATCAGTTTAACAGAACGTTGCTGATAGTTAGTAGTAAACGGTAAATACATTTTTCAAATTGAACACTTTCAGAAATACGTATATACCATGGTTTCATACCGTAAATCAATAGATCTCAGGACAAACCACAAAGCAGAATAACTTCAGATATCATCAAAACTGATTAGTCCCAAGTTAGGCAGAGGCATACAGATTCTTGTAACCATTTACATGAGTTAACATAATTAGTTTACGTTTAACAGAATACTAATGGTAACCATTAGCAATACATATAACATATATCCCAAATTGTACAGATGTCATCACAATACTATTTGTAGGGACATAATAATTACCTCATACTAGTCTTAACCCACCCTTGATAAAGCTGAATAGTTCGGGATACATACGCGCCATTGTTCCATTTGTTCACCACGAATCATTAAGCTTAATCTACGGATCACAAAATGTTAATAATGTCTTTTAAACGTACTACTCAATAGATTATAGCATCTTACCGAAACCATTAATCATAGACGGAATACAGAATAGTTTCAGAATCATATCAATGGATGCCAATTCCTTCCATTGCCATGGGAAATAGAATATTAATAATAACAGTCATTATTAACAGTAATTGATGTACGTTTATAGTACTACTACTCACAGTGTTACAATGGAGCGCTTGCCCCTCCCGGAGTGCGTTCTGCACACAATCATAACTTACAAATTAACTCTCTTTCCCTCTTAAATCATTAAGAAATTCTTTCCTGAGCCATTACATTCGTATGAATTTATAATCATCTTAAAGTCATCAGAAAGTTATTCTAAAAATACCAGAGGACTGAGCATTCAAAACTGAACATACAATAATTTTGCCTGAAAATGGGTTCCCCGCTCGAGCGCCACTTTGGCCGCTCGAGCGGACTGCACAAAATACAAAACTGCTGGGAGGTCGTTTTTCCAGCTCGAGCGGGGCTTCCGCCGCTCGAGCGTACCAGGCAAATTTCTGAAAAATCTGGATTTCCAATTTGAGTTCCAACTTTACATTCAAACCTTCAATCTTACTTTTGCAAAACAACTTAATCAAAACAAATCTACATGCAATATACATTCCTTCAACATTTCAATCATCAATTTCATACTTAAAACAACCATAACCTTCCAAAATCCCCATTGTTCAAAACCGAAATTCCCAAAAATCTCATAATTCCTTCTATATACCTCAAATATATGAAATTTGCACAATTAAATAATGGAATTAACTCAAATCTGTCTATAGATGTAAATATTGATGAGTATTAAACCCTTACCTCAATAATCAAGCAAAAGGGTGAGCTTGAGAAGGAGCATTTACAAATCCAAGTTCTAATCGGGTAAAAACATTGATCCTCCCTTATTCTCCCTCCTTGATGCCAAAAACCATGGTGGATCATGATCAAAGTAAAGGAATTCAAGGGTTTGGGGCTAGGGTTTCGAACTAGGAAGAAGAGAAAAGAAGAGGGGAAAAGAAAATATCAAGAAATGATCCAAAATCACGATTTTAAAGCTGCTGACCCGAAAACCCCGCTCGAGCGGACCTATTCCCGCTCGAGCGGACCTACTCACAGCACAGATTCCAAAACTTCAAACAGGTGTAACTCTCCCATCCGGACTCCGTTTTAGGTCGTTCTTGTGTCCAAATTGAAGCCCCGGAAATAAGCTTTCCAATTGTTCTAACCTCATATCCAAATTCAAAGTGTGGACAAAGAAAAGGGCAAAAGAGGGGCAGCTGTTCATAAAATAACCATCCGAATTAAATTCTTTGGTTCAATCTTACTTTACCATCATTTTACCACCTCAATCCAAATCCCCAAGTCCAAAAATAAAACATGAGATCCTCCATAAACATTCACCAAACCTTTAACAACTTTCCATTACACCGAGCTTCAATTTCAATAGATATAGTTGAATCTACGCATATTGGGGTCATTACAGCGCGAGTGTCAACTACTCAAAACAGTGCGACGCGCAAAATGACGCCAGTGTCAACTGCTCAAAATAGTGCGACGCGCAAAATAGCGAGAGTGATAAACTGCACAAAACAGTGCGACGCGCAAAATAGCGCAAGTGTCAACTGCACAAAACAGTGCGACGCGCAAAATAGCGCGACTGATTAACTGCACAAAACAGTGCGACGCGCAAAATAGCACCAGTGTCAACTCCACAAAACAGTGCGACGCGCAAAATAGCGCGAGTGATTAACTGCACAAAACAGTGCGACGCGGAAAATAGCGCGAGTGATGAACTGCACAAAATAATGCGACACGCAAAATAGCGCGAGTGTCAACTACCCAAAACAGTGCGACGAGCAAAATGACGCCAGTGTCAACTGCTCAAAACAGTGCGACACGCAAAATAGCGAGAGAGATAAACTGCACAAAACAGTGCGACGCGCAAAATAGCGCGAGTGTCAACTGCACAAAACAGTGCGACGCGCAAAATAGCGCAAGTGATTAACTGCACAAAACAGTGCGACGCGCAAAATAGCGCGAGTGTCAACTGCACAAAACAGTGCGACGCGCAAAATAGCGCGAGTGATTAACTGCACAAAACAGTGCGACGCGCAAAATAGCGCGAGTGTCAACTGCACAAAACAGTGCGACGCGCAAAATTGCGCGAGTGATGAACTGCACAAAACAGTGCGACGCGCAAAATAGCGCGAGTGTCAACTGCACAAAACAGTGCGACGCGCAAAATAGCGCGAGTGATAAACTGCACAAAATAGTGCGACGCGCAAAATAGCGCGAGTGTCAACTACACAAAACAGTGCGATGCGCAAATAGCGCGAGTGTCAACTGCACAAAACAGTGCGACGCGCAAAATAGCGCGAGTGATTAACTGCACAAAACAGTGCGACGCGCAAAATAGCGCGAGTGATGAACTGCACAAAACAGTGCGACGCGCAAAATAGCGCGAGTGTCAACTGCACAAAACAGTGCGACGCGCAAAATGACGCCAGTGTCAACTGCTCAAAACAGTGCAACGCGCAAAATAGCAAGAGTGATAAACTGCACCAAACAGTGCGACGCGCAAAATAGCGCGAGTGTCAACTGCACAAAATAGTGCGACGCGCAAAATAGCGCGAGTGATGAACTGCACAAAACAGTGCGACGCGCAAAATAGCGCGAGTGTCAACTGCACAAAACAGTGCGACGCGCAAAATAGCGCGAGTGTCAACTGCACAAAATAGTGCGACGCGCAAAATAGCGCGAGTGATTAACTGCACAAAACAGTGCGATGCGCAAAATAGCGCCAGTGTCAACTACACAAAACAGTGCGACGCGCAAAATAGCACGAGTGATTAACTACACAAAACAGTGCGACGCGCAAAATAGCGCGAGTGTCAACTGCACAAAACAGTGCGACGCGCAAAATAGCGCGACTGTCAACTGCACAAAACAGTGCGACGCGCAAAATAGCGCGAGTGATAAACTGCACAAAACAGTGCGACGCGCAAAATAGCGCGACTGTCAACTGCACAAAACAGTGCGACGCGTAAAATAGCAAGAGTGATAAACTGCACAAAATAGTTCGACGGGCAAAATAGCGCGAGTGATTAACTGCACAAAACTGTCCGACGCGCAAATAGCGCGAGTGTCAACTGCACAAAACAGTGCGACGCGCAAAATAGCGCAACTGATTAACTGCACAAAACAGTGCGACGCGCAAAATAGCCCCAGTGTCAACTCCACAAAACAGTGCGATGCGCAAAATAGCCCCAGTGTCAACTCCACAAAACAGTGCGACGCACAAAATAGCACGAGTGATTAACTGCACAAAACAGTGCGACGCGCAAAATAGCGCGAGTGATTAACTGCACAAAACAGTGCGACGCGCAAAATAGCGCGAGTGATGAACTGCACAAAACAGAGCGACGCGCAAAACAGCGCGAGTGATTAAGTGCACAAAACAGTGCGACCCGCAAAATAGCGCGAGTGATGAACTGAACAAAACAGTGCGACGCGCAAAATAGCGCGAGTGTCAACTACACAAAACAGTGCGACGCGCAAAATGACGCCAGTGTCAACTTTTCAAAACAGTGCGGCGCGCAAAATAGCGAGAGTGATAAACTGCACAAAACAATGCGACGCGCAAAATAGCGCTAGTCATGAACTGGACAAAACAGTGCGACGCGCAAAATAGCGCGAGTGTCAACTGCAAAAAACAGTGCGACGCGCAAAATAGCGCGAGTGTCAACTGCACAAAACAGTGCGACGCGCAAAATAGCGCGAGTGTCAACTGCACAAAACAGTGCGACGCGCAAAATCGCGCGAGTGTCAACTGCACAAAACAGTGCGACGCGCAAAATAAAGAGAGTGTCAACTGCACAAAATAGTGTGACGCGCAAAATAGGGCCAGTGATTAACTTCACAAAACAGTGCGACTCGCAAAACAGCGCGAGTGTCAACTGCACAAAACAGTGCGACGCGCAAAATAGCGCGAGTGATGAACTGCACAAAACAGTGCGACGCGCAAAATAGCGCGAGTGATTAACTGCACAAAACAGTGCGACGCGCAAAATAGCGCGAGTGTCAACTGCACAAAATAGTGCGACGTGCAAAATAGCGCGAGTGTCAACTGCGCAAAACAGTGCGACGCGCAAAATGACGCCAGTGTCAACTGCTCAAAACAGTGCGACGCGCAAAATAGCGAGAGTGATAAACTGTACAAAACAGTGCGACGCGCAAAATAGCGCGAGTGTCAACTGCACAAAACAGTGCGACGCGCAAAATAGCGCGAGTGATTAACTTCACAAAACAGCGCAACGCGCAAAATAGCGCAACCCGCAAAATAGCGCGACTGATTAACTGCACAAAACAGTGCGACGCGCAAAATAGCGCCAGTGTCAACTACACAAAATAGTGCGATGCGCAAAATAGCGCGAGTGATGAACTGCACAAAATAGTACGACGCGCAAAATAGTGCGAGTGTCAACTGCACAAAACAGTGCGGCGCGCAAAATAGCGCGTGTGATTAACTGCACAAAATAGTGCGACGCGCAAAATAGCGCGAATGTCAACTGCACAAAATAGCGCGACTCGCAAAATAGCGCGACAGATTAACTGCACAAAACAGTGCGACACGCAAAATAGCGCCAGTGTCAACTACACAAAACAGTGCGATGCGCAAAATAGCGCTAGTGATTAACTACACCAAACAGTGAGACGCGTAAAATAGCGCGAGTGTCAACTGCACAAAACAGTGCAACGCGCAAAATAGGGCCAGTGTCAACTGCACAAAACAGTGCGACGGGCAAAATAGCGCGAGTGTCAACTGCACAAAACAGTGCGACACGCAAAATAGCGCGAGTGTCACCTGAACAAAACAGTGCGACGCGCAAAATAGCGCGAGTGTCAACTGCACACAACAGTGCGACGTGCAAAATAGCGCGTGTGTCAACTGCACAAAATTGTGCGACTCGCAAAATAGGGCGAGTGATTAACTGCACGAAACAGGGCGACGAGCAAAATAGCACGACGCGCAAAATAGCGCGACTGATTAACTGCAGCAAACAGTGGGACGTGCAAAATAGCGCGACTGATTAACTGCACAAAATAGTGCGACGTGCAAAATAGCGCCAGTGTCAACTACACAAAACAGTGCGACGCGCAAAATAGCGCGAGTGATTAACTGCACAAAACAGTGCGATGCGCAAAATAGCTCGAGTGATTAATTGCACAAAACAGTGCGACGCGCAGAATAGCGCGAGTGTCAACTCCACAAAACAGTGCGACGCGCAAAATGATGCCAGTGTCAACTGCACAAAATAGTGCGACGCGCAAAATAGCGAGAGTGATAAACTGCACAAAACAGTGCGACTCGCAAAATAGCGCGAGTGTCAACTGCACAAAACAGTGCGAGGCGCAAAATAGCGCGGCTGATGAACTGCACAAAACAGTGCGACGCGCAAAATAGCGCGAGTGATTAACTGTACAAAACAGTACGACACGCAAAATAGCGCGAGTGTCAACTGCACAAAATAGTGCGACGTTCAAAATAGCGCGAGTGTCAACTCCACAAAACAGTGCGACGCGCAAAATGGCGCCAGTGTCAACTGCACAAAACAGTGCGACGCGCAAAATCGCGCGAGTGTCAACCGCACAAAACAGTGCGACGCGCAAAATAGCGAGAGTGTCAACTGCACAAAATAGTGCGACGCGCAAAATAGGGCGAGTGATTAACTTCACAAACACGTGCGACTCGCAAAATAGCGCGAGTGTCAACTGCACAAAACAGTGCGATGCGCAAAATAGCGCGACTAATGAACTGCACAAAACAGTACGACACGCAAAATAGCGCGGGTGATTAACTGCACAAAACAGTGCGATGCGCAAAATAGCGCGAGTGTCAACTGCACAAAACAGTGCGATGCGCAAAATAGCGCGAGTGTCAACTGCACAATACAGTGCCACGCACAAAATAGCACGAGTGTCAACTGGACAAAGCAGTGCGACGCGCAAAATATTGCAGGTGTCAAATGCCCAAAATAGTGCGACGCGCAAAATAGGGCGAGTGATTAACTGCACAAAATAGCGCAACGCGCAAAATAGCGCGACTGATTAACTGCACAAAACAGTGCGACGCGCAAAATAGCGGGGTGATGAACTGCACAAAATAGTGCGACGCGCAAAATAGCGCGAGTGTCTACTGGACAAAACAGTGCGACGCGCAAAATAGCGCGTGTGATTAACTGCACAAAACAGTGCGACGTGCTATTTTGCACGAGTGTGAACTGCACAAAACAGTGCGACGCGCAAAACAGCGCGTGTGATTAACTGCACAAAACAGTGCGACGCGCAAAATACGGTGAGTGATTAACTGCACGAAACAGTGCGACGCGCAAAATAGCGTGACTGATTAACTGCACCAAACTGTGCGACGCGCAAAATAGTGCGACTGATTAACTGCACAAAACAGTGCGCCGAGCAAAATATCGCCAGTGTCAACTACACAAAACAGTGCGACGCGCAAAATAGCTCGAGTGACTAACTGCACAAAACAGTGCGACGCGCAAAATACCGCGAGTGTCAACTGCACAAAACAGTGCGACGCGCAAAATAGCTCGAGTGATTAACTGCACAAAACAGTGCGACGCGCAAAATAGAGCGAGTCAACTGCACAAAACAGTGCGACGCGCAAAATAGCGCGAGTGTCAACTGCACAAAACAGTGCCACGCACAAAATAGCACGAGTGTCAGCCGGACAAAACAGTGCGACGCGCAAAATAGCGCAGGTGTCAACTGCACAAAATAGTGCGACGCGCAAAATAAGGCGAGTGATTAACTGCACAAAATAGCGCAACGCGCAAAATAGCGCGACTGATTAACTGCACAAAACAGTGCGACGCGCAAAATAGCGCCAGTGTCAACTACACAAAACAGTGCGACGCGCAAAATAGCGCGAGTGATGAACTGCACAAAACAGTGCGACGCGCAAAATAGCGCGAGTGATTAACTGCACAAAACAGTGCGACGCGCAAAACAGCGCGAGTGTGAACTGCACAAAAGAGTGCGACGCGCAAAACAGCGCGTGTGATTAACTGCATAAAACAGTGCGACGCGCAAAATACGGCGAGTGATTAACTGCACGAAACAGTGCGACGCGCAAAATAGCGTGACTGATTAACTGCACCAAACTGTGCGACGCGCAAAATAGTGCGACTGATTAACTGCACAAAACAGTGCGCCGCGCAAAATATCGCCAGTGTCAACTACACAAAACAGTGCGACGCGCAAAATAGCTCGAGTGATTAACTGCACAAAACAGTGCGACGCGCAAAATAGCGCGAGTGTCAACTGCACAAAACAGTGCGACGCGCAAAATAGCGCGAGTGATTAACTGCACAAAACAGTGCGACGCGCAAAATAGCGCGAGTGTCAACTGCACAAAACAGTGCCACGCACAAAATAGCACGAGTGTCAGCTGGACAAAACAGTGCGACGCGCAAAATAGCGCAGTTGTCAACTGCACAAAACAGGGCGACGCGCAAAATAGGGCGAGTGATTAACTGCACAAAATAGCGCAACGTGCAAAATAGCGCGACTGATTAACTGAACAAAACAGTGCGACGCGCAAAATAGCGCGAGTGTCAACTACACAAAACAGTGCGACGCGCAAAATAGCGCGAGTGATGAACTGCACAAAACAGTGCGACGCGCAAAATAGCGCGAGTGATGAACTGCACAAAACAGTGCGACGCGCAAAACAGCGCGAGTGTGAACTGCACAAAACAGTGCGACGCGCAAAACAGCGCGTGTGATTAACTGCACAAACCAGTGCGACGCGCAAAATACGGCGAGTGATTAACTGCACGAAACAGTGCGACGCGCAAAATAGTGCGACTGATTAACTTCACCAAACTGTGCGACGCGCAAAATAGCGCGACTGATTAACTGCACAAAACAGTGCGACGCGCAAAATAACGGCAGTGCCAACTACACAAAACAGTGCGACGCGCAAAATAGCGCGAGTGATTAACTGCACAAAACAGTGCGACGCGCAAAATAGTGCGAGTGTCAACTGCACAAAACAGTGCGACGCGCAAAATAGCGCGAGTGATTAACTGCACAAAACAGTGCGACGCGCAAAATAGCGCGAGTGATTAACTGCACAAAACACTGCGACGCGCAAAATAGCGCGAGTGTCAACTGCACAAAACAGTGCGACGCGCAAAATGATGCCAGTGTCAACTGCTCAAAATAGTGCGACGCGCAAAATAGCGAGAGTGATAAACTGCACAAAACAGTGCGACGCGCAAAATAGCGCGAGTGTCAACTGCACAAAACAGTGCGACGCGCAAAATAGCGCGAGTGATTAACTGCACAAAACAGTGCGACGCGCAAAATAGCGCGAGTGATTAACTGCACAAAACAGTGCGACGCGCAAAATAGCGCGAGTGTCAACTGCACAAAACAGTGCGACGCGCAAAATAGCGCGAGTGTCAACTGCACAAAACAGTGCGACGCGCAAAATAGCGCGAGGGTCAACTGCACAAAACAGTGCCACGCACAAAATAGCACGAGTGTCAACTGGACAAAACAGTGCGGCGCGCAAAATAGCGCAGGTGTCAACTGCACAAAACAGTGCGACGCGCAAAATAGGGCGAGTGATTAACTGCACAAAATAGCGCAACGCGCAAAATAGCGCGAGTGATTAACTGCACAAAACAGTGCGACGCGCAAAATAGCGCGAGTGTCAACTGCACAAAACAGTGTGACGCGCAAAATAGCGCGAGTGATGAACTACACAAAACAGTGCGACGCGCAAAATAGCGCGAGTGTCAACTGCACAAAACAGTGCGACGCGCAAAATAGCGCGAGTGTGAACTGCACAAAACAGTGCGACGCGCAAAACAGCGCGTGTGATTAACTGCACAAAACAGTGCGACGCGCAAAATACGGCGAGTGATTAACTGCACGAAATAGTGCGACGCGCAAAATAGCGCGACTGATTAACTGCACCAAACTGTACGACGCGCAAAATAGCGTGACTGATTAACTGCACAAAACAGTGCGACGTGCAAAATAACGCCAGTGTCAACTACAAAAAACAGTGCGACGCGCAAAATAGCTCGAGTGATTAACTGTACAAAACAGTGCGACGCGCAAAATAGCGCGAGTGTCAACTGCACAAAATAGTGCGACGCGCAAAATAGCGCGAGTGATTAACTGCACAAAACAGTGCGACGCGCAAAATAGCGCGAGTGTCAACTGCACAAAACAGTGCGACGCGCAAAATGATGCCAGTGTCAACTGCTCAAAATAGTGCGACGCGCAAAACAGCGAGATTGATAAACTGCACAAAACAGTGCGACTCCCAAAATAGCGCCAGTGTCAACCACTCAAAACAGTGCGACGCGCAAAATAACGAGAGTGATAAACTGCACAAAACAGTGCGACGCACAAAATAGCGCGAGTGTCAACTGCACAAAACAGTGCGACGCGCAAAATAGCGCGAGTGTCAACTGCACAAAACAGTGCGACGCGCAAAATAGCGCAAGTGTCAACTGCACAAAACAGTGCGACGTGCAAAATAGGGCGAGTGATTAACTGCACAAAACAGTGCGACGCGCAAAATAGCGCAATGCGCAAAATAGCGCGACTGATTAACTGCACAAAACAGTGCGACGCGCAAAATAGCGCCAGTGTCAACTACACAAAACAGTGCGACGCGCAAAATAGCGCGAGTGTGAACTGCACAAAACAGTGCGACGCGCAAAATGATGCCAGTGTCAACTGCTCAAAATAGTGCGACGCGAAAAATAGCGAGAGAGATAAACTGCACAGAACAGTGCGACGCGCAAAATAGCGCGAGTGTCAACTGCACAAAACAGTGCGACATGCAAAATAGGGCGGGTGTCAACTGCACAAAACAGTGCGACGCGCAAAATAGCGCGAGTGATAAACTGCACAAAACAGTGCGACGCGCAAAATAGCGCGAGTGTCAACTGCACAAAACAGTGCGACGCGCAAAATAGCGCGAGTGTCAACTGCACAAAACAGTGCGACGCGCAAAATAGCTCGAGTGTCAACTCCAATAAACAGTGCGACACGGAAAATGACGCCAGTGTCAACTACTCAAAACAGTGCAACGAGCAAAATAACGAGAGTGATAAACTGCACAAAACAGTGCGACACACAAAATAGCTCGAGTGATTAACTGCACAAAATAGTGCGACGCGCAAAATAGCACGAGTGTCAACTCCACAAAACTGTGCGACGCGCAAAATGACGCCAGTGTCAACTGCTAAAAACAGTGCGACGCGCAAAATAGCGCGAGTGTCAACTGCACAAAACTGTGCGACGCGCAAAATAGGGCAAGTGATTAACTGCACAAAACAGTGCGACGCGCAAAATAGCACGAGTGTCAACTGCACAAAACAGTGCGACGCGCAAAATAGCGCGACTGATTAACTGCACAAAACAGTGCGACGGGCAAAATAGCGCGAGTGTCAACTGCAAAAAAAATAGTGCAACGCGCAAAATAGGGCCAGTGTCACCTGCACAAAACAGTGCGACGGGCAAAATAGCGCGAGTGTCAACTGCACAAAACAATGTGACGTGCAAAATAGCGCGAGTGTCAACTGCACGAAACAGTGTGACGCGCAAAATAGTGCGAGTGTCAACTGCACCAAACAATGCGACGCGCAAAATAGCGCGGGTGTCAACTGCACAAAACAGTGCGACGCGCAAAATAGGGCGAGTGATTAACTGCACGAAACAGTGCGACGCGCAAATTAGCACGACTGATTAACTGCACCAAACAGTGCGATGCGCAAAATAGCGCGACTGATTAACTGCACAAAACAGTGCGACGCGCAAAATAGCGCCAGTGTCAACTACACAAAATAGTGCGACGCGCAAAATAGCGAGTGATTAACTGCACAAAATATTGCGACGCGCAAAATAGAGCGAGTGTTAACTGCACAAAACAGTGCGACGCGCAAAATAGCTCGAGTGATTAACTGCACAAAACGGTGCGACGCGCAAAATAGCGCGAGTGTCAACTACACAAAACAGTGCGACGCGCAAAATAGCACGACTTATTAACTGCACAAAACAGTGCGACACGCAAAATAGCGCCAGTGTCAACTACACAAAATAGTGCGACGCGCAAAATAGCGCGAGTGTCAACTCCACAAAACAGTGCGACTCGCAAAATAGCGCCAGTGTCAACTACACAAAACAGTGTGACGCGCAAAATAGCGCGATTGATGAACTACACAAAACAGTGCGACGCGCAAAATAGCGCGAGTGTCAACTGGACAAAACAGTGCGACGCGCAAAATAGCGCGAGTGTGAACTGCACAAAACAGTGCGACGCGCAAAACAGCGCGTGTGATTAACTGCACCAAACTGTACGACGCGCAAAATAGCGTGACTGATTAACTGCACAAAACAGTGCGACGTGCAAAATAACGCCAGTGTCAACTACAAAAAACAGTGCGACGCGCAAAATACGGCGAGTGATTAACTGCACGAAACAGTGCGACGCGCAAAATAGCGCGACTGATTAACTGCACCAAACTGTACGACGCGCAAAATAGCGTGACTGATTAACTGCACAAAACAGTGCGACGTGCAAAATAACGCCAGTGTCAACTACAAAAAACAGTGCGACGCGCAAAATAGCTCGAGTGATTAACTGTACAAAACAGTGCGACGCGCAAAATAGCGCGAGTGTCAACTGCCCAAAATAGTGCGACGCGCAAAATAGCTCGAGTGATTAAGTGCACAAAACAGTGCGACGCGCAAAATAGCGCGAGTGTCAACTCCACAAAACAGTGCGACGCGCAAAATGATGCCAGTGTCAACTGCTCAAAATAGTGCGACGCGCAAAACAGCGAGATTGATAAACTGCACAAAACAGTGCGACTCCCAAAATAGCGCCAGTGTCAACTACTCAAAACAGTGCGACGCGCAAAATAACGAGAGTGATAAACTGCACAAAACAGTGCGACGCACAAAATAGCGCGAGTGTCAACTGCACAAAACAGTGCGACGCGCAAAATAGCGCGAGTGTCAACTGCACAAAACAGTGCGACGCGCAAAATAGCGCAAGTGTCAACTGCACAAAACAGTGCGACGTGCAAAATAGGGCGAGTGATTAACTGTACAAAACAGTGCGACGCGCAAAATAGCGCAATGCGCAAAATAGCGCGACTGATTAACTGCACAAAACAGTGCGACGCGCAAAATAGCGCCAGTGTCAACTACACAAAACAGTGCGACGCGCAAAATAGCGCGAGTCTGAACTGCACAAAACAGTGCGACGCGCAAAATGATGCCAGTGTCAACTGCTCAAAATAGTGCGACGCGAAAAATAGCGAGAGAGATAAACTGCACAGAACAGTGCGACGCGCAAAATAGCGCGAGTGTCAACTGCACAAAACAGTGCGACATGCAAAATAGGGCGGGTGTCAACTGCACAAAACAGTGCGACGCCCAAAATAGGGCGAGTGATTAACTGCACAAAACAGTGCGACGCGCAAAATAGCGCGAGTGTCAACTGCACAAAACAGTGCGACGCGCAAAATAGCACGACTTATTAACTGCACAAAACAGTGCGACACGCAAAATAGCGCCAGGGTCAACTACACAAAACAGTGCGACGCGCAAAATAGCGCGAGTGTCAACTCCACAAAACAGTGCGACGCGCAAAATGACGCCAGTGTCAACTGCTAAAAACAATGCGACGCGCAAAATAGCGCGAGTGTCAACTGCACAAAACTGTGCGACGCGCAAAATAGGGCGAGTGATTAATTGCACAAAACAGTGCGACGCGCAAAATAGCGCGAGTGTCAACTGCACAAAACAGTGCGACGCGCAAAATAGCGCGACTGATTTACTGCAGAAAACAGTGCGACGTGCAAAATAGCGCTAGTGTCAACTGCACAAAACAGTGCATCGCGCAAAATAGGGCCAGTGTCAACTGCACAAAACAGTGCGACGGGCAAAATAGCGCGAGTGTCAAGTGCACAAAACAGTATGACGCGCAAAATAGCGCGAGTGTCAACTGGACGAAACAGTGTGACGCGCAAAATAGTGCAAGTGTCAACTGCACCAAACAATGCGACGCGCAAAATAGCGCGGGTGTCAACCGCACAAAACAGTGCGACGCGCAAAATAGGGCGAGTGATTAACTGCACGAAACAGTGCGACGCGCAAAATAGCACGACTGATTAACTGCACCAAACAGTGCGATGCGCAAAATAGCGCGACTGATTAACTGCACAAAACAGTGCGACGCGCAAAATAGCGCCAGTGTCAACTACACAAAATAGTGCGACGCGCAAAATAGCGCGAGTGATTAACTGCACAAAATAGTGCGACGCGCAAAATAGAACGAGTGTCAACTGCACAAAACAGTGCGACGCGCAAAATAGCTCGAGTGATTAACTGCACAAAACAGTGCGACGCGCAAAATAGCACGAGTGTCAACTCCACAAAAAAGTGCGACGCGCAAAATATCGCGACTAATGAACTGCACAAAACAGGGCGACGCGCAAAATAGCGCGAGTGATTAACTGCACAAAACAGTGCGACGCGCAAAATAGCTCGAGTGTCAACTCCAATAAACAGTGCGACGCGGAAAATGACGCCAGTGTCAACTACTCAAAACAGTGCGACGCGCAAAATAACGAGAGTGATAAACTGCACAAAACAGTGCGACGCACAAAATAGATCGAGTGATTAACTGCACAAAACAGTGCGACGCGCAAAATAGGGCGAGTGATTAACTGCACAAAACAGTGCGACGCGCAAAATAGCGCAATGCGCAAAATAGCTCCACTGATTAACTGCACAAAACAGTGCGACGCGCAAAATAGCGCCAGTGTCAACTACACAAAACAGTGCGACGCGCAAAATAGCGCGAGTGTGAACTGCACAAAACAGAGCGACGCGCAAAACGATGCCAGTGTCAACTGCTCAAAATAGTGCGACGCGCAAAATAGCGAGAGTGATAAACTGCACAAAACAGTGCGAAGCGCAAAATAGCGGGAGTGTCAACTGCACAAAACAGTGCGACATGCAAAATAGGACGGGTGTCAACTGCACAAAACAGTGCGACGCGCAAAATAGGGCGAGTGATTAACTGCACAAAACAGTGCGACGCGCAAAATAGCGCGAGTGTCAACTGCACAAAACAGTGCGACGCGCAAAATAGCACGACTTATTAACTGCACAAAACAGTGCGACACGCAAAATAGCGCCAGTGTCAACTACACAAAATAGTGCGACGTGTAAAATAGCGCGAGTGTCAACTCCACAAAACAGTGCGACGCGCAAAATGACGCCAGTGTCAACTGCTAAAAACAGTGCGACGCGCAAAATAGCGCGAGTGTCAACTGCACAAAACTGTGCGACGCGCAAAATAGGGCGAGTGATTAACTGCACAAAACAGTGCGACGCGCAAAATAGCGCGAGTGTCAACTGCACAAAACAGTGCCACGCGCAAAATAGCGCGACTGATTAACTGCACAAAACAGTGCGACGGGCAAAATAGCGCGAGTGTCAACTGCAAAAAAAATAGTGCAACGCGCAAAATAGGGCCAGTGTCAACTGCACAAAACAGTGCGACGGGCAAAATAGCGCGAGTGTCAACTGCACAAAACAATGTGACGTGCAAAATAGCGTGAGTGTCAACTGCACGAAACAGTGTGACGCAAAAAATAGTGCGAGTGTCAACTGCACCAAACAATGCGACGCGCAAAATAGCGCGGGTGTCAACTGCACAAAACAGTGCGACGCGCAAAATAGGGCGAGTGATTAACTGCACGAAACAGTGCGACGCGCAAATTAGCACGACTGATTAACTGCACCAAACAGTGCGATGCGCAAAATAGCGCGACTGATTAACTGCACAAAACAGTGCGACGCGCAAAATAGCGCCAGTGTCAACTACACAAAATAGTGCGACGCGCAAAATAGCGCGAGTGATTAACTGCACAAAATAGTGCGACGCGCAAAATAGAGCGAGTGTTAACTGCACAAAACAGTGCGACGCGCAAAATAGCTCGAGTGATTAACTGCACAAAACAGTGCGACGCGCAAAATAGCGCGAGTGTCAACTGCACAAAACAGTGCGACGCGCAAAATAGCACGACTTATTAACTGCACAAAACAGTGCGACACGCAAAATAGCGCCAGTGTCAACTACACAAAATAGTGCGACGTGCAAAATAGCGCGAGTGTCAACTCCACAAAACAGTGCGACGCGCAAAATGACGCCAGTGTCAACTGCTAAAAACAGTGCGACGCGCAAAATAGCGCGAGTGTCAACTGCACAAAACTGTGCGACGCGCAAAATAGGGCGAGTGATTAACTGCACAAAACAGTGCGACGCGCAAAATAGCGCGAGTGTCAACTGCACAAAACAGTGCGACGCGCAAAATAGCGCGACTGATTAACTGCACAAAACAGTGCGACGGGCAAAATAGCGCGAGTGTCAACTGCAAAAAAAATAGTGCAACGCGCAAAATAGGGCCAGTGTCAACTGCACAAAACAGTGCGACGGGCAAAATAGCGCGAGTGTCAACTGCACAAAACAATGTGACGTGCAAAATAGCGCGAGTGTCAACTGCACGAAACAGTGTGACGCGCAAAATAGTGCGAGTGTCAACTGCACCAAACAATGCGACGCGCAAAATAGCGCGGGTGTCAACTGCACAAAACAGTGCGACGCGCAAAATAGGGCGAGTGATTAACTGCACGAAACAGTGCGACGCGCAAATTAGCACGACTGATTAACTGCACCAAACAGTGCGATGCGCAAAATAGCGCGACTGATTAACTGCACAAAACAGTGCGACGCGCAAAATAGCGCCAGTGTCAACTACACAAAATAGTGCGACGCGCAAAATAGCGCGAGTGATTAACTGCACAAAATAGTGCGACGCGCAAAATAGAGCGAGTGTTAACTGCACAAAACAGTGCGACGCGCAAAATAGCTCGAGTGATTAACTGCACAAAACAGTGCGACGCGCAAAATAGCGCGAGTGTCAACTGCACAAAACAGTGCGACGCGCAAAATAGCACGACTTATTAACTGCACAAAACAGTGCGACACGCAAAATAGCGCCAGTGTCAACTACACAAAATAGTGCGACGCGCAAAATAGCGCGAGTGTCAACTCCACAAAACAGTGCGACGCGCAAAATGACGCCAGTGTCAACTGCTAAAAACAGTGCGACGCGCAAAATAGCGCGAGTGTCAACTGCACAAAACTGTGCGACGCGCAAAATAGGGCGAGTGATGAACTGCACAAAACAGTGCGACGCGCAAAATAGCACGAGTGTCAACTGCACAAAACAGTGCGACGCGCAAAATAGCGCGAGTGATTAACTGCACAAAACAGTGCGACGCGCAAAATAGCGCGAGTGTCAACTGCACAAAACAGTGCAACGCGCAAAATAGGGCCAGTGTCAACGGCACAAAACAGTGCGACGGGCAAAATAGCGCGAGTGTCAACTGCACGAAACAGTGTGAGGCGCAAAATAGTGCGAGTGTCAACTGCACCAAACAATGCGACGCGCAAAATAGCGCGGGTGTCAACTGCACAAAACAGTGCGACGCGCAAAATTGGGCGAGTGATTAACTGCACGAAACAGTGCGACGCGCAAAATAGCACGACTGATTAATTGCACCAAACAGTGCGATGCGCAAAATAGCGCGACTGATTAACAGCACAAAACTGTGCGACGCGCAAAATAGCGCCAGTGTCAACTACACAAAATAGTGCGAGGCGCAAAATAGCGCGAGTGATTAACTGCACAAAATAGTGCGACGCGCAAAATAGAGCGAGTGTCAACTGCACAAAACAGTGCGACGGGCAAAATAGCTCGAGTGATTAACTGCACAAAACAGTGCGACGCGCAAAATAGCACGAGTGTCAACTCCACAAAACAGTGCGACGCGCAAAATATCGCGACTGATGAACTGCACAAAACAGGGCGACGCGCAAAATAGCGCCAGTGATAAACTGCACAAAACAGTGCGACGCGCAAAATAGCGCGAGTGTCAACTGCACAAAACAGTGCGACGCGCAAAATAGCTCGAGTGTCAACTCCAATAAACAGTGCGACACGGAAAATGACGCCAGTGTCAACTACTCAAAACAGTGCAACGAGCAAAATAACGAGAGTGATAAACTGCACAAAACAGTGCGACGCACAAAATAGCTCGAGTGATTAACTGCACAAAATAGTGCGACGCGCAAAATAGCACGAGTGTCAACTCCACAAAACAGTGCGACGTGCAAAATAGCGCGACTGATGAACTGCACAAAACTGTGCGACGCGCAAAATAGCGCGAGTGATTAACTGCACAAAACAGTGCGACGCGCAAAATGGCGCGAGTGTCAACTGCACAAAACAGTGCGACGCGCAAAATAGCTCGAGTGTCAACTCCAATAAACAGTGCGACGCGGAAAATGACGCCAGTGTCAACTACTCAAAACAGTGCAACGCGCAAAATAACGAGAGTGATAAACTGCACAAAACAGTGCGACGCACAAAATAGCGCGAGTGTCAACTGCACAAAACAGTGCGACGCGCAAAATAGCGCAGGTGTCAACTGCACAAAACAGTGTGACGCGCAAAATAGGGCGAGTGATTAACTGCACAAAACAGTGCGACGCGCAAAATAGCGCCAGTGTCAACTACACAAAACAGTGCGACGTGCAAAATAGCGCGAGTGTGAACTGCACAAAACAGTGCGACGCGCAAAATGATGCCAGTGTCAACTGCTCAAAATAGTGCGACGCGCAAAATAGCGAGAGTGATAAACTGCACAAAACAGTGCGACGCGCAAAACAGCGCGAGTGTCAACTGCACAAAACAGTGCGACGCGCAAAATAGCTCGAGTGATTAACTGCACAAAACAGTGCGACCCGCAAAATAGCACGAGTGTCAACTCCACAAAAAAGTGCGACGCGCAAAATATCGCGACTAATGAACTGCACAAAACAGGGCGACGCGCAAAATAGCGCGAGTGATTAACTGCACAAAACAGTGCGACGCGCAAAATAGCTCGAGTGTCAACTCCAATAAACAGTGCGACGCGGAAAATGACGCCAGTGTCAACTACTCAAAACAGTGCGACGCGCAAAATAACGAGAGTGATAAACTGCACAAAACAGTGCGACGCACAAAATAGATCGAGTGATTAACTGCACAAAACAGTGCGACGCGCAAAATAGGGCGAGTGATTAACTGCACAAAACAGTGCGACGCGCAAAATAGCGCAATGCGCAAAATAGCTCCACTGATTAACTGCACAAAACAGTGCGACGCGCAAAATAGCGCCAGTGTCAACTACACAAAACAGTGCGACGCGCAAAATAGCGCGAGTGTGAACTGCACAAAACAGAGCGACGCGCAAAACGATGCCAGTGTCAACTGCTCAAAATAGTGCGACGCGCAAAATAGCGAGAGTGATAAACTGCACAAAACAGTGCGAAGCGCAAAAGAGCGGGAGTGTCAACTGCACAAAACAGTGCGACATGCAAAATAGGACGGGTGTCAACTGCACAAAACAGTGCGACGCGCAAAATAGGGCGAGTGATTAACTGCACAAAACAGTGCGACGCGCAAAATAGCGCGAGTGTCAACTGCACAAAACAGTGCGACGCGCAAAATAGCACGACTTATTAACTGCACAAAACAGTGCGACACGCAAAATAGCGCCAGTGTCAACTACACAAAATAGTGCGACGTGTAAAATAGCGCGAGTGTCAACTCCACAAAACTGTGCGACGCGCAAAATGACGCCAGTGTCAACTGCTAAAAACAGTGCGACGCGCAAAATAGCGCGAGTGTCAACTGCACAAAACTGTGCGACGCGCAAAATAGGGCGAGTGATTAACTGCACAAAACAGTGCGACGCGCAAAATAGCGCGAGTGTCAACTGCACAAAACAGTGCCACGCGCAAAATAGCGCGACTGATTAACTGCACAAAACAGTGCGACGGGCAAAATAGCGCGAGTGTCAACTGCAAAAAAAATAGTGCAACGCGCAAAATAGGGCCAGTGTCAACTGCACAAAACAGTGCGACGGGCAAAATAGCGCGAGTGTCAACTGCACAAAACAATGTGACGTGCAAAATAGCGTGAGTGTCAACTGCACGAAACAGTGTGACGCGAAAAATAGTGCGAGTGTCAACTGCACCAAACAATGCGACGCGCAAAATAGCGCGGGTGTCAACTGCACAAAACAGTGCGACGCGCAAAATAGGGCGAGTGATTAACTGCACGAAACAGTGCGACGCGCAAATTAGCACGACTGATTAACTGCACCAAACAGTGCGATGCGCAAAATAGCGCGACTGATTAACTGCACAAAACAGTGCGACGCGCAAAATAGCGCCAGTGTCAACTACACAAAATAGTGCGACGCGCAAAATAGCGCGAGTGATTAACTGCACAAAATAGTGCGACGCGCAAAACAGAGCGAGTGTTAACTGCACAAAACAGTGCGACGCGCAAAATAGCTCGAGTGATTAACTGCACAAAACAGTGCGACGCGCAAAATAGCGCGAGTGTCAACTGCACAAAACAGTGCGACGCGCAAAATAGCACGACTTATTAACTGCACAAAACAGTGCGACACGCAAAATAGCGCCAGTGTCAACTACACAAAATAGTGCGACGTGCAAAATAGCGCGAGTGTCAACTCCACAAAACAGTGCGACGCGCAAAATGACGCCAGTGTCAACTGCTAAAAACAGTGCGACGCGCAAAATAGCGCGAGTGTCAACTGCACAAAACTGTGCGACGCGCAAAATAGGGCGAGTGATTAACTGCACAAAACAGTGCGACGCGCAAAATAGCGCGAGTGTCAACTGCACAAAACAGTGCGACGCGCAAAATAGCGCGACTGATTAACTGCACAAAACAGTGCGACGGGCAAAATAGCGCGAGTGTCAACTGCAAAAAAAATAGTGCAACGCGCAAAATAGGGCCAGTGTCAACTGCACAAAACAGTGCGACGGGCAAAATAGCGCGAGTGTCAACTGCACAAAACAATGTGACGTGCAAAATAGCGCGAGTGTCAACTGCACGAAACAGTGTGACGCGCAAAATAGTGCGAGTGTCAACTGCACCAAACAATGCGACGCGCAAAATAGCGCGGGTGTCAACTGCACAAAACAGTGCGACGCGCAAAATAGGGCGAGTGATTAACTGCACGAAACAGTGCGACGCGCAAATTAGCACGACTGATTAACTGCACCAAACAGTGCGATGCGCAAAATAGCGCGACTGATTAACTGCACAAAACAGTGCGACGCGCAAAATAGCGCCAGTGTCAACTACACAAAATAGTGCGACGCGCAAAATAGCGCGAGTGATTAACTGCACAAAATAGTGCGACGCGCAAAATAGAGCGAGTGTTAACTGCACAAAACAGTGCGACGCGCAAAATAGCTCGAGTGATTAACTGCACAAAACAGTGCGACGCGCAAAATAGCGCGAGTGTCAACTGCACAAAACAGTGCGACGCGCAAAATAGCACGACTTATTAACTGCACAAAACAGTGCGACACGCAAAATAGCGCCAGTGTCAACTACACAAAATAGTGCGACGCGCAAAATAGCGCGAGTGTCAACTCCACAAAACAGTGCGACGCGCAAAATGACGCCAGTGTCAACTGCTAAAAACAGTGCGACGCGCAAAATAGCGCGAGTGTCAACTGCACAAAACTGTGCGACGCGCAAAATAGGGCGAGTGATTAACTGCACAAAACAGTGCGACGCGCAAAATAGCACGAGTGTCAACTGCACAAAACAGTGCGACGCGCAAAATAGCGCGAGTGATTAACTGCACAAAACAGTGCGACGCGCAAAATAGCGCGAGTGTCAACTGCACAAAACAGTGCAACGCGCAAAATAGGGCCAGTGTCAACGGCACAAAACAGTGCGACGGGCAAAATAGCGCGAGTGTCAACTGCACGAAACAGTGTGAGGCGCAAAATAGTGCGAGTGTCAACTGCACCAAACAATGCGACGCGCAAAATAGCGCGGGTGTCAACTGCACAAAACAGTGCGACGCGCAAAATAGGGCGAGTGATTAACTGCACGAAACAGTGCGACGCGCAAAATAGCACGACTGATTAATTGCACCAAACAGTGCGATGCGCAAAATAGCGCGACTGATTAACAGCACAAAACTGTGCGACGCGCAAAATAGCGCCAGTGTCAACTACACAAAATAGTGCGAGGCGCAAAATAGCGCGAGTGATTAACTGCACAAAATAGTGCGACGCGCAAAATAGAGCGAGTGTCAACTGCACAAAACAGTGCGACGGGCAAAATAGCTCGAGTGATTAACTGCACAAAACAGTGCGACGCGCAAAATAGCACGAGTGTCAACTCCACAAAACAGTGCGACGCGCAAAATATCGCGACTGATGAACTGCACAAAACAGGGCGACGCGCAAAATAGCGCCAGTGATAAACTGCACAAAACAGTGCGACGCGCAAAATAGCGCGAGTGTCAACTGCACAAAACAGTGCGACGCGCAAAATAGCTCGAGTGTCAACTCCAATAAACAGTGCGACACGGAAAATGACGCCAGTGTCAACTACTCAAAACAGTGCAACGAGCAAAATAACGAGAGTGATAAACTGCACAAAACAGTGCGACGCACAAAATAGCTCGAGTGATTAACTGCACAAAATAGTGCGACGCGCAAAATAGCACGAGTGTCAACTCCACAAAACAGTGCGACGTGCAAAATAGCGCGACTGATGAACTGCACAAAACTGTGCGACGCGCAAAATAGCGCGAGTGATTAACTGCACAAAACAGTGCGACGCGCAAAATGGCGCGAGTGTCAACTGCACAAAACAGTGCGACGCGCAAAATAGCTCGAGTGTCAACTCCAATAAACAGTGCGACGCGGAAAATGACGCCAGTGTCAACTACTCAAAACAGTGCAACGCGCAAAATAACGAGAGTGATAAACTGCACAAAACAGTGCGACGCACAAAATAGCGCGAGTGTCAACTGCACAAAACAGTGCGACGCGCAAAATAGCGCAGGTGTCAACTGCACAAAACAGTGTGACGCGCAAAATAGGGCGAGTGATTAACTGCACAAAACAGTGCGACGCGCAAAATAGCGCCAGTGTCAACTACACAAAACAGTGCGACGTGCAAAATAGCGCGAGTGTGAACTGCACAAAACAGTGCGACGCGCAAAATGATGCCAGTGTCAACTGCTCAAAATAGTGCGACGCGCAAAATAGCGAGAGTGATAAACTGCACAAAACAGTGCGACGCGCAAAACAGCGCGAGTGTCAACTGCACAAAACAGTGCGACGCGCAAAATAGCTCGAGTGATTAACTGCACAAAACAGTGCGACCCGCAAAATAGCACGAGTGTCAACTCCACAAAAAAGTGCGACGCGCAAAATATCGCGACTAATGAACTGCACAAAACAGGGCGACGCGCAAAATAGCGCGAGTGATTAACTGCACAAAACAGTGCGACGCGCAAAATAGCTCGAGTGTCAACTCCAATAAACAGTGCGACGCGGAAAATGACGCCAGTGTCAACTACTCAAAACAGTGCGACGCGCAAAATAACGAGAGTGATAAACTGCACAAAACAGTGCGACGCACAAAATAGATCGAGTGATTAACTGCACAAAACAGTGCGACGCGCAAAATAGGGCGAGTGATTAACTGCACAAAACAGTGCGACGCGCAAAATAGCGCAATGCGCAAAATAGCTCCACTGATTAACTGCACAAAACAGTGCGACGCGCAAAATAGCGCCAGTGTCAACTACACAAAACAGTGCGACGCGCAAAATAGCGCGAGTGTGAACTGCACAAAACAGAGCGACGCGCAAAACGATGCCAGTGTCAACTGCTCAAAATAGTGCGACGCGCAAAATAGCGAGAGTGATAAACTGCACAAAACAGTGCGAAGCGCAAAAGAGCGGGAGTGTCAACTGCACAAAACAGTGCGACATGCAAAATAGGACGGGTGTCAACTGCACAAAACAGTGCGACGCGCAAAATAGGGCGAGTGATTAACTGCACAAAACAGTGCGACGCGCAAAATAGCGCGAGTGTCAACTGCACAAAACAGTGCGACGCGCAAAATAGCACGACTTATTAACTGCACAAAACAGTGCGACACGCAAAATAGCGCCAGTGTCAACTACACAAAATAGTGCGACGTGTAAAATAGCGCGAGTGTCAACTCCACAAAACTGTGCGACGCGCAAAATGACGCCAGTGTCAACTGCTAAAAACAGTGCGACGCGCAAAATAGCGCGAGTGTCAACTGCACAAAACTGTGCGACGCGCAAAATAGGGCGAGTGATTAACTGCACAAAACAGTGCGACGCGCAAAATAGCGCGAGTGTCAACTGCACAAAACAGTGCCACGCGCAAAATAGCGCGACTGATTAACTGCACAAAACAGTGCGACGGGCAAAATAGCGCGAGTGTCAACTGCAAAAAAAATAGTGCAACGCGCAAAATAGGGCCAGTGTCAACTGCACAAAACAGTGCGACGGGCAAAATAGCGCGAGTGTCAACTGCACAAAACAATGTGACGTGCAAAATAGCGTGAGTGTCAACTGCACGAAACAGTGTGACGCGAAAAATAGTGCGAGTGTCAACTGCACCAAACAATGCGACGCGCAAAATAGCGCGGGTGTCAACTGCACAAAACAGTGCGACGCGCAAAATAGGGCGAGTGATTAACTGCACGAAACAGTGCGACGCGCAAATTAGCACGACTGATTAACTGCACCAAACAGTGCGATGCGCAAAATAGCGCGACTGATTAACTGCACAAAACAGTGCGACGCGCAAAATAGCGCCAGTGTCAACTACACAAAATAGTGCGACGCGCAAAATAGCGCGAGTGATTAACTGCACAAAATAGTGCGACGCGCAAAACAGAGCGAGTGTTAACTGCACAAAACAGTGCGACGCGCAAAATAGCTCGAGTGATTAACTGCACAAAACAGTGCGACGCGCAAAATAGCGCGAGTGTCAACTGCACAAAACAGTGCGACGCGCAAAATAGCACGACTTATTAACTGCACAAAACAGTGCGACACGCAAAATAGCGCCAGTGTCAACTACACAAAATAGTGCGACGTGCAAAATAGCGCGAGTGTCAACTCCACAAAACAGTGCGACGCGCAAAATGACGCCAGTGTCAACTGCTAAAAACAGTGCGACGCGCAAAATAGCGCGAGTGTCAACTGCACAAAACTGTGCGACGCGCAAAATAGGGCGAGTGATTAACTGCACAAAACAGTGCGACGCGCAAAATAGCGCGAGTGTCAACTGCACAAAACAGTGCGACGCGCAAAATAGCGCGACTGATTAACTGCACAAAACAGTGCGACGGGCAAAATAGCGCGAGTGTCAACTGCAAAAAAAATAGTGCAACGCGCAAAATAGGGCCAGTGTCAACTGCACAAAACAGTGCGACGGGCAAAATAGCGCGAGTGTCAACTGCACAAAACAATGTGACGTGCAAAATAGCGCGAGTGTCAACTGCACGAAACAGTGTGACGCGCAAAATAGTGCGAGTGTCAACTGCACCAAACAATGCGACGCGCAAAATAGCGCGGGTGTCAACTGCACAAAACAGTGCGACGCGCAAAATAGGGCGAGTGATTAACTGCACGAAACAGTGCGACGCGCAAATTAGCACGACTGATTAACTGCACCAAACAGTGCGATGCGCAAAATAGCGCGACTGATTAACTGCACAAAACAGTGCGACGCGCAAAATAGCGCCAGTGTCAACTACACAAAATAGTGCGACGCGCAAAATAGCGCGAGTGATTAACTGCACAAAATAGTGCGACGCGCAAAATAGAGCGAGTGTTAACTGCACAAAACAGTGCGACGCGCAAAATAGCGCGAGTGATTAACTGCACAAAACAGTGCGACGCGCAAAATAGCGCGAGTGTCAACTGCACAAAACAGTGCGACGCGCAAAATAGCGCGAATTATTAACTGCACAAAACAGTGCGACGCGCAAAATAGCGCGAGTGTCAACTACACAAAATAGTGCGACGCGCAAAATAGCGCGAGTGTCAACTGCACAAAACAGTGCGACGCGCAAAATGACGCGAGTGTCAACTGCACAAAACAGTGCGACGCGCAAAATAGCGCGAGTGTCAACTGCACAAAACTGTGCGACGCGCAAAATAGCGCGAGTGATTAACTGCACAAAACAGTGCGACGCGCAAAATAGCGCGAGTGTCAACTGCACAAAACAGTGCGACGCGCAAAATAGCGCGAGTGATTAACTGCACAAAACAGTGCGACGCGCAAAATAGCGCGAGTGTCAACTGCACAAAACAGTGCAACGCGCAAAATAGCGCGAGTGTCAACTGCACAAAACAGTGCGACGCGCAAAATAGCGCGAGTGTCAACTGCACGAAACAGTGTGAGGCGCAAAATAGTGCGAGTGTCAACTGCACCAAACAATGCGACGCGCAAAATAGCGCGGGTGTCAACTGCACAAAACAGTGCGACGCGCAAAATAGGGCGAGTGATTAACTGCACAAAACAGTGCGACGCGCAAAATAGCACGACTGATTAATTGCACCAAACAGTGCGATGCGCAAAATAGCGCGACTGATTAACAGCACAAAACTGTGCGACGCGCAAAATAGCGCCAGTGTCAACTACACAAAATAGTGCGAGGCGCAAAATAGCGCGAGTGATTAACTGCACAAAATAGTGCGACGCGCAAAATAGAGCGAGTGTCAACTGCACAAAACAGTGCGACGGGCAAAATAGCTCGAGTGATTAACTGCACAAAACAGTGCGACGCGCAAAATAGCACGAGTGTCAACTCCACAAAACAGTGCGACGCGCAAAATATCGCGACTGATGAACTGCACAAAACAGGGCGACGCGCAAAATAGCGCCAGTGATAAACTGCACAAAACAGTGCGACGCGCAAAATAGCGCGAGTGTCAACTGCACAAAACAGTGCGACGCGCAAAATAGCTCGAGTGTCAACTCCAATAAACAGTGCGACACGGAAAATGACGCCAGTGTCAACTACTCAAAACAGTGCAACGAGCAAAATAACGAGAGTGATAAACTGCACAAAACAGTGCGACGCACAAAATAGCTCGAGTGATTAACTGCACAAAATAGTGCGACGCGCAAAATAGCACGAGTGTCAACTCCACAAAACAGTGCGACGTGCAAAATAGCGCGACTGATGAACTGCACAAAACTGTGCGACGCGCAAAATAGCGCGAGTGATTAACTGCACAAAACAGTGCGACGCGCAAAATGGCGCGAGTGTCAACTGCACAAAACAGTGCGACGCGCAAAATAGCTCGAGTGTCAACTCCAATAAACAGTGCGACGCGGAAAATGACGCCAGTGTCAACTACTCAAAACAGTGCAACGCGCAAAATAACGAGAGTGATAAACTGCACAAAACAGTGCGACGCACAAAATAGCGCGAGTGTCAACTGCACAAAACAGTGCGACGCGCAAAATAGCGCAGGTGTCAACTGCACAAAACAGTGTGACGCGCAAAATAGGGCGAGTGATTAACTGCACAAAACAGTGCGACGCGCAAAATAGCGCCAGTGTCAACTACACAAAACAGTGCGACGTGCAAAATAGCGCGAGTGTGAACTGCACAAAACAGTGCGACGCGCAAAATGATGCCAGTGTCAACTGCTCAAAATAGTGCGACGCGCAAAATATCGAGAGTGATAAACTGCACAAAACAGTGCGACGCGCAAAACAGCGCGAGTGTCAACTGCACAAAACAGTGCGACATGTTAAATAGGGCGCGTGTCAACTGCACAAAACAGTGCGACGCGCAAAATAGGGCGAGTGATTAACTGCACAAAATAGTGCGACGCGCAAAATAGCGCGAGTGTCAACTGCACAAAACAGTGCTACGCGCAAAATAGCACGACTTATTTACTGCACAAAACAGTGCGACACGCAAAATAGCGCTAGTGTCAACTACACAAAATAGTGCGACGCGCAAAATAGCGCGAGTGTCAACTCCACAAAACAGTGCGACGCGCAAAATGACGCCAGTGTCAACTGCTAAAAACAGTGCGACGCGCAAAATAGCGCGAGTGTCAATTGCACAAAACTGTGCGACGCGCAAAATAGGGCGAGTGATTAACTGCACAAAACAGTGCGACGCGTAAAATAGCACGAGTGTCAACTGCACAAAACAGTGCGACGCGCAAAATAGCACGACTTATTAACTGCACAAAACAGTGCGACACGCAAAATAGCGCCCGTGTCAAATACACAAAATAGTGCGACGCGCAAAATAGCGCGAGTGTCAACTCCACAAAACAGTGCGACGCGCAAAATGACGCCAGTGTCAACTGCTAAAAACAGTGCGACGCGCAAAATAGCGCGAGTGTCAATTGCACAAAACTGTGCGACGCGCAAAATAGGGCGAGTGATTAACTGCACAAAACAGTGCGACGCGTAAAATAGCGCGAGTGTCAACTGCACAAAACAGTGCTACGCGCAAAATAGCGCGACTGATTAACTGCACAAAACAGTGCGACGCGCAAAATAGCGCGAGTGTCAACTGCACAAAACAGGGCGACATGCAAAATAGGGCGGGTGTCAACTGCACAAAACAGTGCGACGCGCAAAATAGGGCGAGTGATTAACTGCACAAAACAGTGCGACGCGCAAAATAGCGCGAGTGTCAACTGCACAAAACAGTGCTACGCGCAAAATAGCACGACTTATTAACTGCACAAAACAGTGCGACACGCAAAATAGCGCCAGTGTCAACTACACAAAATAGTGCGACGCGCAAAATAGCGCGAGTGTCAACTCCACAAAACAGTGCGACGCGCAAAATGACGCCAGTGTCAACTGCTAAAAATAGTGCGACGCGCAAAATAGCGCGAGTGTCAATTGCACAAAACTGTGCGACGCGCAAAATAGGGCGAGCGATTAACTGCACAAAACAGTGCGACGCGTAAAATAGCGCGAGTGTCAACTGCACAAAACAGTGCGACGCGCAAAATAGCAAGACTTATTAACTGCACAAAACAGTGCGACACGCAAAATAGCGCCGGTGTCAACTACACAAAATAGTGCGACGCGCAAAATAGCGCGAGTGTCAACTCCACAAAACAGTGCGACGCGCAAAATGACGCCAGTGTCAACTGCTAAAAACAGTGCGACGCGCAAAATAGCGCGAGTGTCAATTGCACAAAACTGTGCGACGCGCAAAATAGGGCGAGTGATTAACTGCACAAAACAGTGCGACGCGCAAAATAGCGCCAGTGTCAACTACACAAAACAGTGCGACGTGCAAAATAGCGCGAGTGTGAACTGCACAAAACAGTGCGACGCGCAAAATGATGCCAGTGTCAACTGCTCAAAATAGTGCGACGCCCAAAATAGCGAGAGTGATAAACTGCACAAAACAGTGCGACGCGCAAAATAGCGCGAGTGTCAACTGCACAAAACAGTGCGACATGTTAAATAGGGCGCGTGTCAACTGCACAAAACAGTGCGACGCGCAAAATAGGGCGAGTTATTAACTGCACAAAACAGTGCGACGCGCAAAATAGCGCGAGTGTCAACTGCACAAAACAGTGCTACGCGCAAAATAGCACGACTTATTAACTGCACAAAACAGTGCGACACGCAAAATAGCGCTAGTGTCAACTACACAAAATAGTGCGACGCGCAAAATAGCGCGAGTGTCAACTCCACAAAACAGTGCGACGCGCAAAATGACGCCAGTGTCAACTGCTAAAAACAGTGCGACGCGCAAAATAGCGCGAGTGTCAATTGCACAAAACTGTGCGACGCGCAAAATAGCGCGAGTGATTAACTGCACAAAACAGTGCGACGCGTAAAATAGCGCGAGTGTCAACTGCACAAAACAGTGCGACGCGCAAAATAGCACGACTTATTAACTGCACAAAACAGTGCGACACACAAAATAGCGCCCGTGTCAAATACACAAAATAGTGCGACGCGCAAAATAGCGCGAGTGTCAACTCCACAAAACAGTGCGACGCGCAAAATGACGCCAGTGTCAACTGCTAAAAACAGTGCGACGCGCAAAATAGCGCGAGTGTCAATTGCACAAAACTGTGCGACGCGCAAAATAGGGCGAGTGATTAACTGCACAAAACAGTGCGACGCGTAAAATAGCGCGAGTGTCAACTGCACAAAACAGTGCGACGCGCAAAATAGCGCGACTGATTAACTGCACAAAACAGTGCGACGCGCAAAATAGCGCGAGTGTCAACTGCACAAAACAGTGCGACATGCAAAATAGGGCGGGTGTCAACTGCACAAAACAGTGCGACGCGCAAAATAGGGCGAGTGATTAATTGCACAAAACAGTGCGACGCGCAAAATAGCACGACTTATTAACTGCACAAAACAGTGCTACGCGCAAAATAGCACGACTTATTAACTGCACAAAACAGTGCGACACGCAAAATAGCGCCAGTGTCAACTACACAAAATAGTGCGACGCGCAAAATAGCGCGAGTGTCAACTCCACAAAACAGTGCGACGCGCAAAATGACGCCAGTGTCAACTGCTAAAAATAGTGCGACGCGCAAAATAGCGCGAGTGTCAATTGCACAAAACTGTGCGACGCGCAAAATAGGGCGAGCGATTAACTGCACAAAACAGTGCGACGCGTAAAATAGCGCGAGTGTCAACTGCACAAAACAGTGCGACGCGCAAAATAGCACGACTTATTAACTGCACAAAACAGTGCGACACGCAAAATAGCGCCGGTGTCAACTACACAAAATAGTGCGACGCGCAAAATAGCGCGAGTGTCAACTCCACAAAACAGTGCGACGCGCAAAATGACGCCAGTGTCAACTGCTAAAAACAGTGCGACGCGCAAAATAGCGCGAGTGTCAATTGCACAAAACTGTGCGACGCGCAAAATAGGGCGAGTGATTAACTGCACAAAACAGTGCGACGCGTAAAATAGCGCGAGTGTCAACTGCACAAAACAGTGCGACGCGCAAAATAGCGCGACTGATTAACTGCACAAAACAGTGCGACGCGCAAAATAGCACGACTTATTAACTGCACAAAACAGTGCTACGCGCAAAATAGCATGACTTATTAACTGCACAAAACAGTGCGACACGCAAAATAGCGCCAGTGTCAACTACACAAAATAGTGCGACGCGCAAAATAGCGCGAGTGTCAACTCCACAAAACAGTGCGACGCGCAAAATGACGCTAGTGTCAACTGCTAAAAATAGTGCGACGCGCAAAATAGCGCGAGTGTCAATTGCACAAAACTGTGCGACGCGCAAAATAGGGCGAGCGATTAACTGCACAAAACAGTGCGACGCGTAAAATAGCGCGAGTGTCAACTGCACAAAACAGTGCGACGCGCAAAATAGCACGACTTATTAACTGCACAAAACAGTGCGACACGCAAAATAGCGCCGGTGTCAACTACACAAAATAGTGCGACGCGCAAAATAGCGCGAGTGTCAACTCCACAAAACAGTGCGACGCGCAAAATGACGCCAGTGTCAACTGCTAAAAACAGTGCGACGCGCAAAATAGCGCGAGTGTCAATTGCACAAAACTGTGCGACGCGCAAAATAGGGCGAGTGATTAACTGCACAAAACAGTGCGACGCGTAAAATAGCGCGAGTGTCAACTGCACAAAACAGTGCGACGCGCAAAATAGCGCGAGTGATTAACTGCACAAAACAGTGCGACGCGCAAAATAGCGCGAGTGTCAACTGCACAAAACTGTGCAACGCGCAAAATAGGGCCAGTGTCAACTGCACAAAACAGTGCGACGGGCAAAATAGCGTGAGTGTCAACTGCACAAAACAGTGTGACGTGCAAAATAGCGCGAGTGTCAACTGCACGAAACAGTGGGACGCGCAAAATAGTGCGAGTGTCAACTGCACAAAACAGTGCGACGCGCAAAATAGCGCGAGTGTCAACTGCACAAAACAGTGCGACGCGCAAAATAGCGCGAGTGATTAACTGCACAAAACAGTGCGACGCGCAAAATAGCACGAGTGTCAACTGCACAAAACAGTGCGACGTGCAAAATAGCGCGAGTGATGAACTGCACAAAACTGTGCGACGCGCAAAATAGCGCGAGTGATTAACTGCACAAAACAGTGCGACGCGCAAAATAGCGCGAGTGTCAACTGCACAAAACAGTGCGACGCGCAAAATAGCGCGAGTGTCAACTGCACAAAACAGTGCGACGCGCAAAATAGCGCGAGTGTCAACTGCACAAAACAGTGCGACGCGCAAAATAGGGCGAGTGATTAACTGCACGAAACTGTGCGACGCGCAAAATAGCGCGACTGATTAACTGCACAAAATAGTGCGACGCGCAAAATAGCGCGAGTGATTAACTGCACAAAACAGTGCGACGCGCAAAATAGCGCGAGTGTCAACTGCACAAAACAGTGCGACGCGCAAAATAGCGCGAGTGATTAACTGCACAAAACAGTGCGACGCGCAAAATAGCGCGAGTGTCAACTGCACAAAACAGTGCGACGCGCAAAATAGCGCGAGTGTCAACTGGACAAAACAGTGCGACGCACAAAATAGCTCAGGTGTCAACTGCACAAAACAGTGCGACGCGCAAAATAGGGCGAGTGATTAACTGCACATAACAGTGCGGCGCGCAAAATAGCGCAGTGCGCAAAATAGCGGGACTGATTAACTGCACAAAACAGTGCGACGCGCAAAATAGCGCCATTGTCAACTACACAAAACAGTGCGACGCGCAAAATAGCGCGAGTGATGAACTGCACAAAACAGCGCGACGCACAAAATAGCGCGAGTGTCAACTGCACAAAACAGTGCGACGCGCAAAATAGCGCGAGTGTTTAACTGCACAAAACAGTGCGACGCGCAAAATAGAGCGAGTGTCAACTACACAAAACAGTGCGACGCGCAAAATAGCTCGAGTGATTAACTGCACAAAACAGTGCGACGCGCAAAATAGCACGAGTGTCAACTCCGCAAGACAGTGCGACGCGCAAAATAGCGTGACTGATGAACTGCACAAAACAGTGCGACGCGCAAAATAGCGCGAGTGATTAACTGCACAAAAGAGTGCGACGCGCAAAATAGCGCGAGTGTCAACTGCACAAAACAGTGCGACGCGCAAAATAGCGCGAGTGTCAACTCCAATAAACAGTGCGACGCGGAAAATGACGCCAGTGTCAACTACTCAAAACAGTGCGACGCGCAAAATAACGAGAGTGATAAACTGCACAAAACAGTGCGACGCACAATATAGCGCGAGTGTCAACTGCACAAAACAGTGCGACGCGCAAAATAGCGCGAGTGTCAACTGGACAAAACAGGGCGACGCGCAAAATAGCGCAGGTGTCAACTGCACAAAACAGTGCGACGCGCAAAATAGGGCGAGTGATTAACTGCACAAAACAGTGCGACGCGCAAAATAGCGCAATGCGCAAAATAGCGCGACTGATTAACTGCACAAAACAGTGCGACGCGCAAAATAGCGCCAGTGTCAACTACACAAAACAGTGCGTCGCGCAAAATAGCGCGAGTGATGAACTGCACAAAACAGTGTGACGCGCAAAATAGCGCGAGTGTCAACTGCACGAAACAGTGCGACGCGCAAAATAGCGCGTGTGATTAACTGCACAAAACAGTGCGACGCGCTAAATAGCGCCAGTGTCAACTACACAAAATAGTGCGACGCGCAAAACAGCGCCAGTGATGAACTGCACAAAACAGTGCGACGTGCAAAATAGGGCGAGTGTCAACTGCACAAAACAGTGCGACGCGCAAAATAGCGCGGTTGTCAACTGCACAAAACAGTCCGACGCGCAAAATAGGGCGAGTGATTAACTGCACGAAATAGCGCGAGGCGTAAAATAGCGCGACTGATTAACTGCACCAAACAGTGCGACGCGCAAAATAGGGCAAGTGATTAACTTCACAAAACAGTGCGACGCGCAAAATAGCGCGAGTGTCAACTGCACAAAACTGTGCGACGCGCAAAATAGCGCGAGTGATAAACTGCACAAAACAGTGCGACGCGCAAAATAGCGCGAGTGTCAACTGCACAAAATAGTGCGACGCGCAAAATAGCGCGAGTGTCAACTGCACAAAACAGTGCGACGCACAAAATAGCGCAGGTGTCAATTGCACAAAACAGTGCGACGCGCAAAATAGGGCGAGTGATTAACTGCACAAAACAGTGCGGCGCGCAAAATAGCGGGACTGATTAACTGCACAAAACAGTGCGACGCGCAAAATAGCGCGAGTGTCAACCGCACAAAACAGTGCGACGCGCAAAATAGCGCGAGTGATGAACTGCACAAAACAGTGCGACGCGCAAAATAGCGCGAGTGTCAACTGCACAAAACAGTGCGACACGCAAAATAGCGCGAGTGTTTAACTGCACAAAACAGTGCGACGCGCAAAATAGCGCGAGTGTCAACTGCACAAAACAGTGCGATGTGCAAAATAGCGCGAGTGACAACTGCACAAATAGTGCGACTCGCACAATAGCGCGACTGATTAACTGCACAAAACAGTGCGACACGCAAAATAGCGCCAGTGTCAACTACACAAAACAGTGCGATGCGCAAAATAGCGGGAGTGATTAACCGCACAAAACAGTGAGACGCGCAAAATAGCGCGGGTGTCAACTGCACATAACAGTGCAACGCGCAAAATAGGGCCAGTGTCAACTGCACAAAACAGTGCGACGGGCAAAATTGCGCGAGTGTCAACTGCACAAAACAGTGGGACGCGCAAAATAGCGCGAGTCTCAACTGCACAAAACAGTGCGACGCGCAAAATAGCGCGAGTGTCAACTGTGCAAAGCTGTGCTACGTGAAAAATAGCGCGGGTGTCAACTGCACAAAATAGTGCGACGCGCAAAATAGGGCGAGTGATTAACTACACAAAACAGTGGGACGCGCAAAATAGCGCGAGTGTCAAATGCACAAAACAGTGCGACGCTCAAAATAGCGCGGGTGTCAACTGCACAAAACAGTGCGACGTGCAAAATAGGGAGAGTGATTAACTGCACCAAACAGTGCGACGCGCAAAATAGCGCGACTGATTAACTGCACAAAACAGTGCGACGCGCAAAATAGCGCCAATGTCAACTACACAAAACAGTGCGACGCGCAAAATAGCGCGAGTGATTAACTGCACAAAACAGTGCGACGCGCAAAATAGCGCGAGTGTCAACTGCACAAAACAGTGCGACGCGCAAAATAGCCCGAGTGATTAACTGCACAAAACAGTGCGACACGCACAATAGCGCGGTTGTCAACTCCACAAAACAGTGTGACGCGCAAAATGATGCCAGTGTCTACTGCTCAAAATAGTGCGACGCGCAAAATAGCGAGAGTGATAAACTGCACAAAACAGTGCGACGCGCAAAATAGCGCGAGTGTCAACTGCACAAAACAGTGCGACGCGCAAAATAGCGCGAGTGATGAACTGCACAAAACAGTGCGACGCACAAAATAGCGCGAGTGATTAACTGCACAAAACAGTGCAACGTGCAAAATAGCGCGAGTGTCAACTGCACAAAACAGTGCGACGCGCAAAATTGCGCGAGTGTCAACTGCACAAAACAGTGCGACGCGCAAAATAGCGCGAGTGTCAACTGCACAAAACAGTGCGACGTGCAAAATAGCGCGAGTGATTAACTGCACAAAACAGTGCGACGCGCAAAATAGCGCGTGTGTCAACTGCACAAAACAGTGCGACGGGCAAAATAGCGCAGTGTCAACTGGACAAAACAATGCGACGCGCAAAATAGCGCAGGTGTCAACTGCACAAAACAGTGCGACGCGCAAAATAGCGCGAGTGTCAACTGCACAAAACAGTGCGACGCGCAAAATAGCGCGAGTGATGAACTGCACAAAACAGTGCGACGCGCAAAATAGCGCGAGTGTCAACTGCACAAAACAGTGCGACGCGCAAAATAGCGCGAGTGATTAACTGCACAAAACAGTACGACGCGCAAAATAGCGCGAGTGTCAACTGCACAAAACAGTGCGACGCGGAAAATAGCGCGAGTGTCAACTGCACAAAATAGTACGACTCGCAAAATAGGGCAACTGATTAACTGCACAAAACAGTGCGACACGCAAAATAGCGCCAGTGTCAACTACACAAAACAGTGCGATGCGTAAAATAGCGCGAGTGATTAACTGCACAAAAAAGTGAGATGCGCAAAATAGCGCGAGTGTCAACTGCACAAAACAGTGCAACGCGCAAAATAGTGCCATTGTCAACTGCACAAAACAGTGCAACGCACAAAATAGCGCGAGTGTCAACTGCACAAAACAGTGCGACGCGCTAAATAGCGCGAGTGTCAACTGCACAAAACAGTGCTACGCGCAAAATAGCGCGATTGTCAACTGCACAAAACAGTGCGACGCGCAAAATAGGGCGAGTGATTAACTGCACGAAACAGTGCGACGCGCAAAATAGCGCGACTGATTAACTGCACCAAACAGTGCGACGCGCAACATAGCGCGACTGATTAACTGCACAAAACAGTGCAACGCGCAAAATAGCACCAGTGTCAACTACACAAAACAGTGCGATGCGCAAAATAGCGTGAGTGATTAACTGCACAAAACAGTGCGACGCGCAAAATAGCACGAGTGTCAACTGCACAAAACAGTGCGACGCGCCAAATAGCTCGAGTGATTAACTGCACAAAACAGTGCGCCGTGCAAAATAGCGCGAGTGTCAACTCCACAAAACAGTGCGACGCGCAAAATGATGCCAGTGTCAACTGTTCAAAATAGTGCGACGCGCAAAATAGCGAGAGTGATAAATTGCACAAAACAGTGCAACGCGCAAAATAGCGCGGGTGTCAACCGCACAAAATAGTGCGACGCGCAAAATAGCGCGGGTGTCAACTGCACAAAAAAGTGCGACGCGCAAAATAGGGCGAGTGATTAACTACACAAAACAATGCGACGCGCAAAATAGCGCGAGTGTCAACCGCGCAAACCAATGCGACGAGCAAAATAGCACGACTTATTAACTGCACAAAACAGTGCGACCCACAAAATAGCGCCAGTGTCAACTACACAAAATAGTGCGACCCGCAAAATAGCGCTAGTGTCAACTGCACCAAACAGTGCGACGCGCAAAATAGCGCGGGTGTCAACTGCACAAAACAGTGCGACGCGCAAAATAGGGCGAGTGATTAACTGCACGAAACAGTGCGACGCGCAAAATAGCGCGACAGATTAACTGGAAAAAATAGTACGACGTGCAAAATAGCGCCGGTGTCAACTACACAAAACAGTGCGACGCGCAAAATAGCGCGAGTGATTAACTGCACAAAACAGTGCGACACGCAAAATAGCGCGAGTGTCAACTGCACAAAACTGTGCGACGCGCAAAATAGCGCGAGTGATTAACTGCACAAAACAGTGCGACGCACAAAATAGCGCGAGTGTCAATCGCACAAAACAATGCGACGCGCAAAATAGCGCGACTGATTAACTGCAAAAAACAGTGCGACGCGCAAAATAGCGCGACTATCAACTGCACAAAACAGTGCCACGCGCAAAATAGGGCCAGTGTCAACTGCACAAAACAGTGCGACGGGCAAAATAGCGCGAGTGTCAACTGCACAAAACAGTGCGACGCGCAAAATAGCGCGAGTGTCAACTGCACAAAACAGTGTGACGCGCAAAATAGTGCGAGTGTCAACTGCACCAAACAATGCGACGCGCAAAATAGCGCGGGTGACAACTGCACAAAACAGTGCGACGCGCAGAATAGGCCGTGTGATTAACTGCACGAAACAGTGCGACGCGCAAAATAGCGCGACGTGCAAAATAGCACGACTGATTAACTGCACCGAACAGAGCGATGCGCAAAATAGCGCGACTGATTAACTGCACAAAACAGTGCGACGCGCAAAATAGCGCCAGCGTCAACTACACAAAATAGTGCGATGCGCAAAATAACGCGAGGGATTAACTGCACAAAACAGTGCGACGCGCAAAATAGAGCGAGTGTCAACTGCACAAAACAGTGCGACGCGCAAAATAGCTCGAGTGATTAACTGCACAAAACAGTGCGACGCGCAAAATAGCACGAGTGTCAACTCCACAAAACAGTGCGACGCGCAAAATGATGCCAGTGTCAACTGCACAAAATAGTGCGACGCGCAAAATAGCGAGAGTGATAAACTGCACAAAACAGTGCGACGCGCAAAATAGCGCGAGTGTCAACTGCACAAAACAGTGCGACGCGCAAAATAGCGCGAGTGATTAACTGCACAAAACAGTGCGACGCGCAAAATAGCGCGAGTGATTAACTGCACAAAACAGTGCGACGCACAAAATAGCGCGAGTGATTAACTGCACAAAACAGTGCGATGCGCAAAATAGCGCGAGTGTCAACTGCACAAAATAGTGCGACGCGCAAAATAGCGCGAGTGTCAACTGCACAAAACAGTGCGACGCGCAAAATAGCGCGAGTGTCAACTGCACAAAACAGTGCGACGCACAAAATAGGGCGAGTGATTAACTACACAAAACAGTGCGACGCGCAAAATAGCGCAGTGCGCAAAATTGCGCGACTGATTAACTGCACAAAACAGTGCGACGCGCAAAATAGCGCGAGTGTCAACTGCACAAAACAGTGCGACGCGCAAAATAGCGCGAGTGATGAACTGCACAAAACAGTGCGACGCACAAAATAGCGCGAGTGTCAACTGCACAAAACAGTGCGACGCGCAAAATAGCGCGAGTGATTAACTGCACAAAACAGTGCGACGCGCAAAATAGCGCGAGTGTCAACTGCACAAAACAGTGCGACGCGGAAAATAGCGCCAGTGTCAACTGCACAAAATAGGACGACTCGCAAAATAGCGCAACTGATTAACTGCACAAAACAGTGCGACACGCAAAATAGCGCCAGTGTTAACTACACAAAACAGTGCGATGCGTAAAATAGCGCGAGTGATTAACTGCACAAAAAAGTGAGATGCGCAAAATAGCGCGAGTGTCAACTGCACAAAACAGTGCAACGCGCAAAATAGGGCCATTGTCAACTGCACAAAACAGTGCAACGCACAAAATAGCGCGAGTGTCAACTGCACAAAACAGTGCGACGCGCTAAATAGCGCGATTGTCAACTGCACAAAACTGTGCGACGCGCAAAATAGCTCGAGTGATTAACTGCACAAAACAGTGCGACGCACAAAATAGCGCGAGTGTCAATCGCACAAAACAATGCGACGCGCAAAATAGCGCGACTGATTAACTGCAAAAAACAGTGCGACGCGCAAAATAGCGCGACTATCAACTGCACAAAACAGTGCCACGCGCAAAATAGGGCCAGTGTCAACTGCACAAAACAGTGCGACGGGCAAAATAGCGCGAGTGTCAACTGCACAAAACAGTGCGACGCGCAAAATAGCGTGAGTGTCAACTGCACGAAACTGTGTGACGCGCAAAATAGTGCGAGTGTCAACTGCACCAAACAATGCGACGCGCAAAATAGCGCGGGTGACAACTGCACAAAACAGTGCGACGCGCAGAATAGGCCGTGTGATTAACTGCACGAAACAGTGCGACGCGCAAAATAGCGCGACGTGCAAAATAGCACGACTGATTAACTGCACCGAACAGAGCGATGCGCAAAATAGCGCGACTGATTAACTGCACAAAACAGTGCGACGCGCAAAATAGCGCCAGCGTCAACTACACAAAATAGTGCGATGCGCAAAATAACGCGAGGGATTAACTGCACAAAACAGTGCGACGCGCAAAATAGAGCGAGTGTCAACTGCACAAAACAGTGCGACGCGCAAAATAGCTCGAGTGATTAACTGCACAAAACAGTGCGACGCGCAAAATAGCACGAGTGTCAACTCCACAAAACAGTGCGACGCGCAAAATGATGCCAGTGTCAACTGCTCAAAATAGTGCGACGCGCAAAATAGCGAGAGTGATAAACTGCACAAAACAGTGCGACGCGCAAAATAGCGCGAGTGTCAACTGCACAAAACAGTGCGACGCGCAAAATAGCGCGAGTGATTAACTGCACAAAACAGTGCGACGCGCAAAATAGCGCGAGTGATTAACTGCACAAAACAGTGCGACGCACAAAATAGCGCGAGTGATTAACTGCACAAAACAGTGCGATGCGCAAAATAGCGCGAGTGTCAACTGCACAAAATAGTGCGACGCGCAAAATAGCACGAGTGTCAACTGGACAAAACAGTGCGACGCGCAAAATAGCGCAGGTGTCAACTGCACAAAACAGTGCGACGCACAAAATAGGGCGAGTGATTAACTACACAAAACAGTGCGACGCGCAAAATAGCGCAGTGCGCAAAATTGCGCGACTGATTAACTGCACAAAACAGTGCGACGCGCAAAATAGCGCCAGTGTCAACTACACAAAACAGTGCGACGCGCAAAATAGCGCGACTGATGAACTGCACAAAACAGTGCGACGCACAAAATAGCGCGAGTGTCAACTGCACAAAACAGTGTGACGCGCAAAATAGCGCGAGTGATTAACTGCACAAAACAGTGCGACGCGCAAAATAGCGCGAGTGTCAACTGCACAAAACAGTGCGACGCGGAAAATAGCGCGAGTGTCAACTGCACAAAATAGGACGACTCGCAAAATAGCGCAACTGATTAACTGCACAAAACAGTGCGACACGCAAAATAGCGCCAGTGTCAACTACACAAAACAGTGCGATGCGTAAAATAGCGCGAGTGATTAACTGCACAAAAAAGTGAGATGCGCAAAATAGCGCGAGTGTCAACTGCACAAAACAGTGCAACGCGCAAAATAGGGCCATTGTCAACTGCACAAAACAGTGCAACGCACAAAATAGCGCGAGTGTCAACTGCACAAAACAGTGCGACGCGCTAAATAGCGCGATTGTCAACTGCACAAAACTGTGCGACGCGCAAAATAGCTCGAGTGATTAACTGCACAAAACAGTGCGACGCACAAAATAGCGCGAGTGTCAATCGCACAAAACAATGCGACGCGCAAAATAGCGCGACTGATTAACTGCAAAAAACAGTGCGACGCGCAAAATAGCGCGACTATCAACTGCACAAAACAGTGCCACGCGCAAAATAGGGCCAGTGTCAACTGCACAAAACAGTGCGACGGGCAAAATAGCGCGAGTGTCAACTGCACAAAACAGTGCGACGCGCAAAATAGCGCGAGTGTCAACTGCACGAAACTGTGTGACGCGCAAAATAGTGCGAGTGTCAACTGCACCAAACAATGCGACGCGCAAAATAGCGCGGGTGACAACTGCACAAAACAGTGCGACGCGCAGAATAGGCCGTGTGATTAACTGCACGAAACAGTGCGACGCGCAAAATAGCGCGACGTGCAAAATAGCACGACTGATTAACTACACCGAACAGAGCGATGCGCAAAATAGCGCGACTGATTAACTGCACAAAACAGTGCGACGCGCAAAATAGCGCCAGCGTCAACTACACAAAATAGTGCGATGCGCAAAATAACGCGAGGGATTAACTGCACAAAACAGTGCGACGCGCAAAATAGAGCGAGTGTCAACTGCACAAAACAGTGCGACGCGCAAAATAGCTCGAGTGATTAACTGCACAAAACAGTGCGACGCGCAAAATAGCACGAGTGTCAACTCCACAAAACAGTGCGACGCGCAAAATGATGCCAGTGTCAACTGCTCAGAATAGTGCGACGCGCAAAATAGCGAGAGTGATAAATTGCACAAAACAGTGCGACTCGCAAAATAGCGCGAGTGTCAACTTCACAAAACAGTGCGACGCGCAAAATAGCGCGAGTGATTAACTGCACCAAACAGTGCGACGCGCAAAATAGCGCGAGTGATTAACTGCACAAAACAGTGCGACGCGCAAAATAGCGCGAGAGATTAACTGCACAAAACAGTGCGATGCGCAAAATAGCGCGAGTGTCAACTGCACAAAATAGTGCGACGCGCAAAATAGCGCGAGTGTCAACTGGACAAAACAGTGCGACGCGCAAAATAGCGCAGGTGTCAACTGCACAAAACAGTGCGACGCACAAAATAGGGCGAGTGATTAACTACACAAAACAGTGCGACGCGCAAAATAGCGCAGTGCGCAAAATTGCGCGACTGATTAACTGCACAAAACAGTGCGACGCGCAAAATAGCGCCAGTGTCAACTACACAAAACAGTGCGACGCGCAAAATAGCGCGACTGATGAACTGCACAAAACAGTGCGACGCACAAAATAGCGCGAGTGTCAACTGCACAAAACAGTGTGACGCGCAAAATAGCGCGTGTGATTAACTGCACAAAACAGTGCGACGCGCAAAATAGCGCGAGTGTCAACTGCACAAAACAGTGCGACGCGGAAAATAGCGCGAGTGTCAACTGCACAAAATAGGACGACTCGCAAAATAGCGCAACTGATTAACTGCACAAAACAGTGCGACACGCAAAATAGCGCCAGTGTCAACTACACAAAACAGTGCGATGCGTAAAATAGCGCGAGTGATTAACTGCACAAAAAAGTGAGATGCGCAAAATAGCGCGAGTGTCAACTGCACAAAACAGTGCAACGCGCAAAATAGGGCCATTGTCAACTGCACAAAACAGTGCAACGCACAAAATAGCGCGAGTGTCAACTGCACAAAACAGTGCGACGCGCTAAATAGCGCGATTGTCAACTGCACAAAACTGTGCGACGCGCAAAATAGCTCGAGTGATTAACTGCACAAAACAGTGCGACGCACAAAATAGCGCGAGTGTCAATCGCACAAAACAATGCGACGCGCAAAATAGCGCGACTGATTAACTGCAAAAAACAGTGCGACGCGCAAAATAGCGCGACTATCAACTGCACAAAACAGTGCCACGCGCAAAATAGGGCCAGTGTCAACTGCACAAAACAGTGCGACGGGCAAAATAGCGCGAGTGTCAACTGCACAAAACAGTGCGACGCGCAAAATAGCGCGAGTGTCAACTGCACGAAACTGTGTGACGCGCAAAATAGTGCGAGTGTCAACTGCACCAAACAATGCGACGCGCAAAATAGCGCGGGTGACAACTGCACAAAACAGTGCGACGCGCAGAATAGGCCGTGTGATTAACTGCACGAAACAGTGCGACGCGCAAAATAGCGCGACGTGCAAAATAGCACGACTGATTAACTACACCGAACAGAGCGATGCGCAAAATAGCGCGACTGATTAACTGCACAAAACAGTGCGACGCGCAAAATAGCGCCAGCGTCAACTACACAAAATAGTGCGATGCGCAAAATAACGCGAGGGATTAACTGCACAAAACAGTGCGACGCGCAAAATAGAGCGAGTGTCAACTGCACAAAACAGTGCGACGCGCAAAATAGCTCGAGTGATTAACTGCACAAAACAGTGCGACGCGCAAAATAGCACGAGTGTCAACTCCACAAAACAGTGCGACGCGCAAAATGATGCCAGTGTCAACTGCTCAGAATAGTGCGACGCGCAAAATAGCGAGAGTGATAAATTGCACAAAACAGTGCGACTCGCAAAATAGCGCGAGTGTCAACTTCACAAAACAGTGCGACGCGCAAAATAGCGCGAGTGATTAACTGCACCAAACAGTGCGACGCGCAAAATAGCGCGAGTGATTAACTGCACAAAACAGTGCGACGCGCAAAATAGCGCGAGAGATTAACTGCACAAAACAGTGCGATGCGCAAAATAGCGCGAGTGTCAACTGCACAAAATAGTGCGACGCGCAAAATAGCGCGAGTGTCAACTGGACAAAACAGTGCGACGCGCAAAATAGCGCAGGTGTCAACTGCACAAAACAGTGCGACGCACAAAATAGGGCGAGTGATTAACTACACAAAACAGTGCGACGCGCAAAATAGCGCAGTGCGCAAAATTGCGCGACTGATTAACTGCACAAAACAGTGCGACGCGCAAAATAGCGCCAGTGTCAACTACACAAAACAGTGCGACGCGCAAAATAGCGCGACTGATGAACTGCACAAAACAGTGCGACGCACAAAATAGCGCGAGTGTCAACTGCACAAAACAGTGTGACGCGCAAAATAGCGCGTGTGATTAACTGCACAAAACAGTGCGACGCGCAAAATAGCGCGAGTGTCAACTGCACAAAACAGTGCGACGCGGAAAATAGCGCGAGTGTCAACTGCACAAAATAGGACGACTCGCAAAATAGCGCAACTGATTAACTGCACAAAACAGTGCGACACGCAAAATAGCGCCAGTGTCAACTACACAAAACAGTGCGATGCGTAAAATAGCGCGAGTGATTAACTGCACAAAAAAGTGAGATGCGCAAAATAGCGCGAGTGTCAACTGCACAAAACAGTGCAACGCGCAAAATAGGGCCATTGTCAACTGCACAAAACAGTGCAACGCACAAAATAGCGCGAGTGTCAACTGCACAAAACAGTGCGACGCGCTAAATAGCGCGATTGTCAACTGCACAAAACTGTGCGACGCGCAAAATAGCTCGAGTGATTAACTGCACAAAACAGTGCGACGCACAAAATAGCGCGAGTGTCAATCGCACAAAACAATGCGACGCGCAAAATAGCGCGACTGATTAACTGCAAAAAACAGTGCGACGCGCAAAATAGCGCGACTATCAACTGCACAAAACAGTGCCACGCGCAAAATAGGGCCAGTGTCAACTGCACAAAACAGTGCGACGGGCAAAATAGCGCGAGTGTCAACTGCACAAAACAGTGCGACGCGCAAAATAGCGCGAGTGTCAACTGCACGAAACTGTGTGACGCGCAAAATAGTGCGAGTGTCAACTGCACCAAACAATGCGACGCGCAAAATAGCGCGGGTGACAACTGCACAAAACAGTGCGACGCGCAGAATAGGCCGTGTGATTAACTGCACGAAACAGTGCGACGCGCAAAATAGCGCGACGTGCAAAATAGCACGACTGATTAACTACACCGAACAGAGCGATGCGCAAAATAGCGCGACTGATTAACTGCACAAAACAGTGCGACGCGCAAAATAGCGCCAGCGTCAACTACACAAAATAGTGCGATGCGCAAAATAACGCGAGGGATTAACTGCACAAAACAGTGCGACGCGCAAAATAGAGCGAGTGTCAACTGCACAAAACAGTGCGACGCGCAAAATAGCGCGAGTGATTAACTGCACAAAACAGTGCGACGCGCAAAATAGCACGAGTGTCAACTCCACAAAACAGTGCGACGCGCAAAATGATGCCAGTGTCAACTGCTCAGAATAGTGCGACGCGCAAAATAGCGAGAGTGATAAATTGCACAAAACAGTGCGACTCGCAAAATAGCGCGAGTGTCAACTGCACAAAACAGTGCGACGCGCAAAATAGCGCGAGTGATTAACTGCACAAAACAGTGCGACGCGCAAAATAGCGCGAGTGATTAACTGCACAAAACAGTGCGACGCGCAAAATAGCGCGAGTGATTAACTGCACAAAACAGTGCGATGTGCAAAATAGCGCGAGTGTCAACTGCACAAAATAGTGCGACGCGCAAAATAGCGCGAGTGTCAACTGCACAAAACAGTGCGACGCGCAAAATAGCGCAGGTGTCAACTGCACAAAACAGTGCGACGCACAAAATAGGGCGAGTGATTAACTACACAAAACAGTGCGACGCGCAAAATAGCGCAGTGCGCAAAATTGCGCGACTGATTAACTGCACAAAACAGTGCGACGCGCAAAATAGCGCCAGTGTCAACTACACAAAACAGTGCGACGCGCAAAATAGCGCGACTGATGAACTGCACAAAACAGTGCGACGCACAAAATAGCGCGAGTGTCAACTGCACAAAACAGTGTGACGCGCAAAATAGCGCGTGTGATTAACTGCACAAAACAGTGCGACGCGCAAAATAGCGCGAGTGTCAACTGCACAAAACAGTGCGACGCGGAAAATAGCGCGAGTGTCAACTGCACAAAATAGGACGACTCGCAAAATAGCGCAACTGATTAACTGCACAAAACAGTGCGACACGCAAAATAGCGCCAGTGTCAACTACACAAAACAGTGCGATGCGTAAAATAGCGCGAGTGATTAACCGCACAAAAAAGTGAGATGCGCAAAATAGCGCGAGTGTCAGCTGCACAAAACAGTGCAACGCGTAAAATAGGGCCATTGTCAACTGCACAAAACAGTGCAACGCACAAAATAGCGCGAGTGTCAACTGCACAAAACAGTGCGACGCGCTAAATAGCGCGATTGTCAACTGCACAAAACAGTGCGACGCGCAAAATAGCGCGATTGGCAACTGCTCAAAGCAGTGCGACGCGCAAAATAGGGCGAGTGATTAACTGCACGAAACAGTGCGACGCGCAAAATAGCGCGACTGATTAACTGCACCAAACAGTGCGACGCGCAACATAGCGCGACTGATTACCTGCACAAAACAGTGCGACGCGCAAAATAGCACCAGTGTCAACTACACAAAACAGTGCGATGCGCAAAATAGGGTGAGTGATTAACTGCACAAAACAGTGCGACGCGCAAAATAGCACGAGTGTCAACTGCACAAAACAGTGCGACGCGCCAAATAGCTCGAGTGATTAACTGCACAAAACAGTGCGACGTGCAAAATAGCGCGAGTGTCAACTCCACAAAACAGTGCGACGCGCAAAACGATGCCAGTGTCAACTGCTCAAAATAGTGCGACGCGCAAAATAGCGAGAGTGATAAATTGCACAAAACAGTGCAACGCGCAAAATAGCGCGGGTGTCAACCGCACAAAATAGTGCGACGCGCAAAATAGCGCGGTTGTCAACTGCACAAAACAGTGCGACGCGCAAAATAGGGCGAGTGATTAACTACACAAAACAGTGCGACGCGCAAAATAGCGCGAGTGTCAACCGCACAAACCAATGCGACGCGCAAAATAGCACGACTTATTAACTGCACAAAACAGTGCGACCCACAAAATAGCGCCAGTGTCAACTACACAAAATTGTGCGACCCGCAAAATAGCGCGAGTGTCAACTGCACCAAACAGTACGACGCGCAAAATAGCGCGGGTGTCAACTGCACAAAACAGTGCGACGCGCAAAATAGCGCGAGTGATTAACTGCACGAAACAGTGCGACGAGCAAAATAGCGCGACAGATTAACTGCAAAAAATAGTGCGACGCGCAAAATAGCGCAAGTGATTAACAGCACAAAACAGTGCGACACGCAAAATAGCGCGAGTGTCAACTGCACAAAACTGTGCGACGCGCAAAATAGCTCGAGTGATTAACTGCACAAAACAGTGCGACGCGCAGAATAGCGCAAATGTGAACTCCACAAAACAGTGCGACGCGCAAAATGATGCCAGCGTCAACTGCTCAAAATAGTGCGACGCGCAAAATAGCGAGAGTGATAAACTGAACAAAACAGTGCGACGCGCAAAATAGCGCGAGTGTCAACTGCACAAAACAGTGCGACATGCAAAATAGGGCGGGTGTCAACTGCACAAAACAGTGCGCCGCGCAACATTGGGCGAGTGATTAACTGCACAAAACAGTGCGACGCGCAAAATAGCGCGACTTAATAACTACACAAAACAGTGCGACGCGCAAAATAGCGCCAGTGTCAACTACACAAAATTGTGCGACGCACAAAATAGCGCGATTGTCAACTCCACAAAACAGTGCGACGCGCAAAATGACGCTAGTGTCAACTGCTCAAAACAGTGCGACGCGCAAAATAGCGCGAGTGTCAGCTGCACAAAACTGTGCGACGCGCAAAATAGGGCGGGTGATTAACTGCACAAAACAGTGCGACGCGCAAAATAGCGCGAGTGTCAATCGCACAAAACAATGCGACGCGCAAAATAGCGCGACTGATTAACTGCAAAAAACAGTGCGACGCGCAAAATAGCGCGACTGTCAACTGCACAAAACAGTGCCACGCGCAAAATAGGGCCAGTGTCAACTGCACAAAACAGTGCGACGGGCAAAATAGCGCGAGTGTCAACTGCACAAAACAGTGCGACGCGCAAAATAGCGCGAGTGTCAACTGCACGAAACAGTGTGACGCGCAAAATAGTGCGAGTGTCAACAGCACCAAACAATGCGACGCGCAAAATAGCGCGGGTGTCAACTGCACAAAACAGTGCGACGCGCAGAATAGGCCGTGTGATTAACTGCGCGAAACAGCGCGACGCGCAAAATAGCGCGACGTGCAAAATAGCACGACTGATTAACTGCACCGAACAGAGCGATGCGCAAAATAGCGCGACTGATTAACTGCACAAAACAGTGCGACGCGCAAAATAGCGCCAGCGTCAACTACACAAAATAGTGCGACGCGTAAAATAGCGCGAGTGATTAACTGCACAAAACAGTGCGACGCGCAAAATAGCGCGAGTGTCAACTGCACAAAACAGTGCGACGCGCAAAATAGCGCGAGTGATTAACTGCACAAAACAGTGCGACGCGCAAAATAGCACGAGTGTCAACTCCACAAAATAGTGCGACGCGCAAAACAATGCCAGTGTCAACTGCTCAAAATAGTGCGACGCGCAAAATAGCGAGAGTGATAAATTGCACAAAACAGTGCGACCCGCAAAATAGCGCGAGTGTCAACTGCACAAAACAGTGCGACGCGCAAAATAGCGCGAGTGATTAACTGCACAAAACAGTGCGACGCGCAAAATAGCGCGAGTGATTAACTGCACAAAACAGTGCGACGCGCAAAATAGCGCGAGTGTCAACTGCACAAAACAGTGCGACGCGCAAAATAGCGCGAGTGATTAACTGCACAAAACAGTGCGACGCGCAAAATAGCGCAAGTGTCAACTGCACAAAATAGTGCGACGCGCAAAATAGCGCGAGTGTCAACTGCACAAAACAGTGCGACGCGCAAAATAGCGCGAGTGTCAACTGCACAAAACAGTGCGACGCGCAAAATAGCGCGAGTGATTAACTGCACAAAACAGTGCGACGCGCAAAATAGCGCTGTGCGCAAAATTGCGCGACTGATTAACTGCACAAAACAGTGCGACGCGTAAAATAGCGCGAGTGTCAACTGCACAAAACAGTGCGACGCGCAAAATAGCGTGAGTGATGAACTGCACAAAACAGTGCGACGCGCAAAATAGCGCGAGTGTCAACTGCACAAAACAGTGTGACGCGCAAAATAGCGCGAGTGATTAACTGCACAAAACAGTGCGACGCGGAAAATAGCGCGAGTGTCAACTGCACAAAATAGGACGACTCGCAAAATAGCGCAACTGATTAACTGCACAAAACAGTGCGACACGCAAAATAGCGCCAGTGTCAACTACACAAAACAGTGCGATGCGTAAAATAGCGCGAGTGATTAACCGCACAAAAAAGTGAGATGCGCAAAATAGCGCGAGTGTCAACTGCACAAAACAGTGCAACGCGTAAAATAGGGCCATTGTCAACTGCACAAAACAGTGCAACGCACAAAATAGCGCGAGTGTCAACTGCACAAAACAGCGCGATTGTCAACTGCACAAAACAGTGCGACGCGCAAAATAGCGCGATTGGCAACTGCACAAAACAGTGCGACGCGCAAAATAGGGCGAGTGATTAACTGCACGAAACAGTGCGACGCGCAAAATAGCGCGACTGATTAACTGCACCAAACAGTGCGACGCGCAACATAGCGCGACTGATTACCTGCACAAAACAGTGCGACGCGCAAAATAGCACCAGTGTCAACTACACAAAACAGTGCGATGCGCAAAATAGGGTGAGTGATTAACTGCACAAAACAGTGCGACGCGCAAAATAGCACGAGTGTCAACTGCACAAAACAGTGCGACGCGCAAAATAGCGCGAGTGATTAACTGCACAAAACAGTGCGACGTGCAAAATAGCGCGAGTGTCAACTCCACAAAACAGTGCGACGCGCAAAACGATGCCAGTGTCAACTGCTCAAAATAGTGCGACGCGCAAAATAGCGAGAGTGATAAATTGCACAAAACAGTGCAACGCGCAAAATAGCGCGAGTGTCAACCGCACAAAATAGTGCGACGCGCAAAATAGCGCGAGTGTCAACTGCACAAAACAGTGCGACGCGCAAAATAGCGCGAGTGATTAACTACACAAAACAGTGCGACGCGCAAAATAGCGCGAGTGTCAACCGCACAAACCAATGCGACGCGCAAAATAGCACGACTTATTAACTGCACAAAACAGTGCGACCCACAAAATAGCGCCAGTGTCAACTACACAAAATTGTGCGATCCGCAAAATAGCGCGAGTGTCAACTGCACCAAACAGTGCGACGCGCAAAATAGCGCGAGTGTCAACTGCACAAAACAGTGCGACGCGCAAAATAGCGCGAGTGATTAACTGCACAAAACAGTGCGACGCGCAAAATAGCGCGACAGATTAACTGCAAAAAATAGTGCGACGCGCAAAATAGCGCAAGTGATTAACAGCACAAAACAGTGCGACACGCAAAATAGCGCGAGTGTCAACTGCACAAAACTGTGCGACGCGCAAAATAGCTCGAGTGATTAACTGCACAAAACAGTGCGACGCGCAAAATAGCGCAAGTGTGAACTCCACAAAACAGTGCGACGCGCAAAATGATGCCAGCGTCAACTGCTCAAAATAGTGCGACGCGCAAAATAGCGACAGTGATAAACTGAACAAAACAGTGCGACGCGCAAAATAGCGCGAGTGTCAACTGCACAAAACAGTGCGACATGCAAAATAGGGCGGGTGTCAACTGCACAAAACAGTGCGACGCGCAACATTGGGAGAGTGATTAACTGCACAAAACAGTGCGACGCGCAAAATAGCGCGACTTATTAACTACACAAAACAGTGCGACGCGCAAAATAGCGCCAGTGTCAACTACACAAAATAGTGCGACGCACAAAATAGCGCGATTGTCAACTCCACAAAACAGTGCGACGCGCAAAATGACGCCAGTGTCAACTGCTCAAAACAGTGCGACGCGCAAAATAGCGCGAGTGTCAACTGCACAAAACTGTGCGACGCACAAAATAGGGCGGGTGATTAACTGCACAAAACAGTGCGACGCGCAAAATAGCGCGAGTGTCAATCGCACAAAACAATGCGACGCGCAAAATAGCGCGACTGATTAACTGCAAAAAACAGTGCGACGCGCAAAATAGCGCGACTGTCAACTGCACAAAACAGTGCCACGCGCAAAATAGGGCCAGTGTCAACTGCACAAAACAGTGCGACGGGCAAAATAGCGCGAGTGTCAACTGCACAAAACAGTGCGACGCGCAAAATAGCGCGAGTGTCAACTGCACGAAACAGTGTGACGCGCAAAATAGTGCGAGTGTCAACTGCACCAAACAATGCGACGCGCAAAATAGCGCGGGTGTCAACTGCACAAAACAGTGCGACGCGCAGAATAGGGCGTGTGATTAACTGCGCGAAACAGCGCGACGCGCAAAATATCGCGACGTGCAAAATAGCACGACTGATTAACTGCACCGAACAGAGCGATGCGCAAAATAGCGCGACTGATTAACTGCACAAAACAGTGCGACGCGCAAAATAGCGCGATTGGCAACTGCACAAAACAGTGCGACGCGCAAAATAGGGCGAGTGATTAACTGCACGAAACAGTGCGACGCGCAAAATAGCGCGACTGATTAACTGCACCAAACAGTGCGACGCGCAACATAGCGCGACTGATTACCTGCACAAAACAGTGCGACGCGCAAAATAGCACCAGTGTCAACTACACAAAACAGTGCGATGCGCAAAATAGGGTGAGTGATTAACTGCACAAAACAGTGCGACGCGCAAAATAGCGCGAGTGATTAACTGCACAAAACAGTGCGATGCGCAAAATAGCGCGAGTGTCAACTGTGCAAAACAGTGCGACGCGCAAAATAGCGCGAGTGATTAACTGCACAAAACAGTGCGACGCGCAAAATAGCGCCAGTGTCAAGTCCACAAAACAGTGCGACGCCCAAAATAGCGCGAGTGATTAACTGCAGAAAACAGTGCGATGCGCAAAATAGCGCGAGTGTCAACTGCGCAAAACAGTGCGACGCGCAAAATAGCGCGAGTGATAAACTGCACAAAACAGTGCGACGCGCAAAAATAGCGCGAGTGTCAACTGCACAAAACAGTGCGACGTGCAAAATGACGCCAGTGTCAACTGCTCAAAACAGTGCGATGCGCAAAATAGCGAGAGTGATAAACTGCACAAAACAGTGCGTAGCGCAATGTAGCGCGAGTGTCAACTGCACAAAACAGTGCGACGCGCAAAATAGCGCGAGTGATGAACTGCACAAAACAGTGCGACGCGCAAAATAGCGCAAGTGTCAACTGCACAAAACAGTGCGACGAGCAAAATAGGGCCAGTGTCAACTGCACAAAAGAGTGCGACGCGCAAAATAGCGCGAGTGTCAACTGCACAAAACAGTGCGACGTGCAAAATAGTGCGAGTGATGAAATGCCCAAAACAGTGCGACGCGCAAAATAGCACGAGTGTCCACTGCACAAAACAGTGCCACGCGCAAAATAGGGCCAGTGTCAACTGCACAAAACAGTGCGACGCGCAAAATAGCGCGAGTGATGAACTGCACAAAACAGTGCGACGCGCAAAATTGCGCGAGTGTCAACTGCACAAAACAGTGCGACGCGCAAAATAGGGCCAGTGTCAACTGCACAAAACAGTGCGACGCGCAAAATAGCGCGAGCGTCAAATGCACAAAATAGTGCGACGCGCAAAATAGCGCGAGTGATGAACTGCACAAAACAGTGCGATGCGCAAAATAGCGCGAGTGTCAACTGCACAAAACAGTGCACCGCGCAAAATTGGGGCAGTGTCAACTGCACAAAACAGCGCGACGCGCAAAATAGCGCGAGTGATGAACAGCACAAAACAGTGCGACGCGCAAAATAGCGCGAGTGTCCACTGCACAAAACAATGCCACGCGCAAAATAGGGCCAGTGTTAACTGCACAAAACAGTCCGACGCGCAAAATAGCACGAGAGTCAACAGCACAACACAGTGTAACGCGCAAAATAGCGAGAGTGTCGACTGCACAAAACAGTGCGACGCGAAAAATAGCGCGGGTGTCAACTGCACAAAACAGTGCGACGCGCAAAATAGGGCGAGTGATTAACTGCACAAAACAGTGCGACGCGCAAAATAGCGCGAGTGTCAACTGCACAAAATAGTGCGACGCGCAAAATAGCGCGACTGATGAGCTGCACAATACAGTGCGACGCGCAAAATAGCGCGAGTGATTAACTGCACAAAACAGTGCGACGCGGAAAATAGCGCCAGTGTCAAGTCCACAAAACAGTGCGACGCCCAAAATAGCGCGAGTGATTAACTGCAGAAAACAGTGCGATGCGCAAAATAGCGCGAGTGTCAACTGCGCAAAACAGTGCGACGCGCAAAATAGCGCGAGTTATAAACTGCACAAAACTGTGCGACGCGCAAAAATAGCGCGAGTGTCAACTGCACAAAACAGTGCGACGCGCAAAATGACGCCAGTGTCAACTGCTCAAAACAGTGCGATGCGCAAAATAGCGAGAGTGATAAACTGCACAAAACAGTGCGTAGCGCAATGTAGCGCGAGTGTCAACTGCACAAAACAGTGCGACGCGCAAAATAGCGCGAGTGATGAACTGCACAAAACAGTGCGACGCGCAAAATAGCGCGAGTGTCAACTGCACAAAACAGTGCGACGCGCAAAATAGCGCGAGTGTCAACTGCACAAAACAGTGCGACGCGCAAAATAGCGCGAGTGTCAACTGCACAAAACAGTGCGACGTGCAAAATAGTGCGAGTGATGAAATGCCCAAAACAGTGCGACGCGCAAAATAGCACGAGTGTCAACTGCACAAAACAGTGCCACGCGCAAAATAGGGCCAGTGTCAACTGCACAAAACAGTGCGACGCGCAAAATTGCGCGAGTGTCAACTGCACAAAACAGTGCGACGCGCAAAATAGCGCGAGTGTCAACTGCACAAAACAGTGCGACGCGCAAAATAGCGCGAGTGTCAACTGCACAAAATAGTGCGACGCGCAAAATAGCGCGAGTGATGAACTGCACAAAACAGTGCGATGCGCAAAATAGCGCGAGTGTCAACTGCACAAAACAGTGCGCCGCGCAAAATAGGGGCAGTGTCAACTGCACAAAACAGCGCGACGCGCAAAATAGCGCGAGTGATGAACAGCACAAAACAGTGCGACGCGCAAAATAGCGCGAGTGTCCACTGCACAAAACAGTGCCACGCGCAAAATAGGGCCAGTGTTAACTGCACAAAACAGTCCGACGCGCAAAATAGCACGAGAGTCAACAGCACAACACAGTGTAACGCGCAAAATAGAGAGAGTGTCGACTGCACAAAACAGTGCGACGCGAAAAATAGCGCGGGTGTCAACTGCACAAAACAGTGCGACGCGCAAAATAGCGCGAGTGATTAACTGCACAAAACAGTGCGACACGCAAAATAGCGCGAGTGATTAACTGCACAAAACAGTGCGACGCGCAAAATAGCGCGAGTGTCAACTGCACAAAACAGTGCGACGCGCAAAATAGCGCGACTGATGAGCTGCACAATACAGTGCGACGCGCAAAATAGCGCGAGTGCCAACTGCACAAAACAGTGCGACGCGCAAAATAGCGCGAGTGATTAACTGCACAAAACAGTGCGACGCGCAAAATAGCGCAAGTGATTAACGGCACAAAACAGTGCGACGCGCAAAATAGCGCGAGTGTCAACTGCACAAAACAGTGCGACGCGCAAAATAGCGCCAGTGTCAACTACAGAGAACAGTGCGACGCGCAAAATAGCGCGAGTGATTAACTGCAGAAAACAGTGCGACGCGCAAAATAGTGCGAGTGTCAACTGCACAAAACAGTGCGACGCGCAAAGTAGCGCGAATGATTAATAGCACAAAACAGTGCGACGCGCACAATAGCGCGACTGTCAACTGCACAAAACAGTGCGACGCGTAAAATAGCGCCAGTGTCAACTAAACAAAACAGTTCGACGCGCAAAACAGCACGAGTGATTAACTGCAGAAAACAGTGCGACGCACAAAATAGCGCGAGTGATTAACGGCACAAAACAGTGCGATGCGCAAAATAGTGCGAGTGTCAACTGCACAAAACAGTGCGACGTGCAAAATAGCGCCAGTGTCAACTACAGAAAACAGTGCGACGCGCAAAATAGCGCGAGTGATTAACTGCAGAAAACAGTGCGACGCGCAAAATAGTGCGAGTGTCAACTGCACAAAACTGTGCGACGCGCAAAATAGCGCGAGTGATTAACAGCACAAAACAGTGCGACGCGCAAAATAGCGCGACTGTCAACTGCACAAAACAGTGCGACGCGTAAAATAGCGCCAGTGTCAACTACACAAAACAGTGCGACGCGCAAAATAGCGCGAGTGATTAACTGCACAAAACAGTGCGACGCGCAAAATAGCGCGAGTGATTAACTGCACAAAACAGTGCGACGCGCAAAATAGCGCTAGTGTCAACTACCCAAAACATTGCGATGGGCAAAATGACGCCAGTGTCAACTGCTCAAAACAGTGCGACGTGAAAAATAGCGAGAGTGATAAACAGGCACAAAACAGTGCGACGCGCAAAATAGCGCGAGTGTCAACTGCTCAAAACAGTGCGACGCCCAAAATAGCGCGAGTTATAAACTGCACAAAACAGTGCGACGCGCAAAAATAGGGCGAGTGTCAACTGCACAAAACAGTGCAACGCGCAAAATGACGCCAGTGTCAACTGCTCAAAACAGTGCGACGCGCAAAATAGCGCGACTGATGAGCTGCACAAAACAGTGCAACGCGCAAAATAGCGCGAGTGATTAACAGCACAAAACTGTGCGACGCACAAAATAGCGCGAGTGTCAACTGCACAAAACTGTGCGACGCGCAAAATAGCGCGAGTGATTAACTGCACAAAACAGTGCGACCCGCAAAATAGCGCGAGTGTCAACTGCACAAAACAGTGCGACGCGCAAAATAGCTCGAGTGTCAACTGCGCAAAACAGTGCGACGCGCAAAATAGGGCGAGTGATTAACTGCACAAAACAGTGCGACGCGCAAAATTGCGCGAGTGTCAACTGCACAAAACAGTGCGATGCGCAAAATAGCGCGAGTGATGAACTGCACAAAACAGTGCGACGCGCAAAATACTGCAGTGATTAACTGCACAAAACAGTGAGACGCGCAAAATAACGCGAGTGTCAACTGCACAAAACAGTGCGACGCGCAAAATAGCGTGGCTGATTAACTGCACAAAACTGTGCGACGCGCAAAATAGCGCCAGTGTCAACTCCACAAAACAGTGCGACGCGCAAAATAGCGCGAGTGATTAACTGCACAAAACAGTGTGATGCGCAAAATAGCGCGAGTGTCAACTGTGCAAAACAGTGCGACGCGCAAAATAGCGCGAGTGATTAACTGCACAAAACAGTGCGACGCGCAAAATAGCGCCAGTGTCAAGTCCACAAAACAGTGCGACGCCCAAAATAGCGCGAGTGATTAACTGCACAAAACAGTGCGATGCGCAAAATAGCGCGAGTGTCAACTGCGCAAAACACTGCGACGCGCAAAATAGCGCGAGTTATAAACTGCACAAAACAGTGCGACGCGCAAAAATAGCGCGAGTGTCAACTGCACAAAACAGTGCGACGCGCAAAATGACGCCAGTGTCAACTGCTCAAAACAGTGCGATGCGCAAAATAGCGAGAGTGATAAACTGCACAAAACAGTGCGTAGCGCAATGTAGCGCGAGTGTCAACTGCACAAAACAGTGCGACGCGCAAAATAGCGCGAGTGATGAACTGCACAAAACAGTGCGACGCGTAAAATAGCGCAAGTGTCAACTGTACAAAACAGTGCAACGAGCAAAATAGGGCCAGTGTCAACTGCACAAAAGAGTGCGACGCGCAAAATAGCGCGAGTGTCAACTGCACAAAACAGTGCGACGTGCAAAATAGTGCGAGTGATGAAATGCCCAAAACAGTGCGACGCGCAAAATAGCACGAGTGTCCACTGCACAAAACAGTGCCACGCGCAAAATAGGGCCAGTGTCAACTGCACAAAACAGTGCGACGCGCAAAATAGCGCGAGTCATGAACTGCACAAAACAGTGCGACGCGCAAAATTGCGCGAGTGTCAACTACAGAGAACAGTGCGACGCGCAAAATAGCGCGAGTGATTAACTGCAGAAAACAGTGCGACGCGCAAAATAGTGCGAGTGTCAACTGCACAAAACAGTGCGACGCGCAAAATAGCGCGAGTGTCAACTGCACAAAACAGTGCGCCGCGCAAAATTGGGGCAGTGTCAACTGCACAAAACAGCGCGACGCGCAAAATAGCGCGAGTGATGAACAGCACAAAACAGTGCGACGCGCAAAATAGCGCGAGTGTCAACTGCACAAAACAGTGCCACGCGCAAAATAGGGCCAGTGTTAACTGCACAAAACAGTCCGACGCGCAAAATAGCACGAGAGTCAACAGCACAACACAGTGTAACGCGCAAAATAGCGAGAGTGTCGACTGCACAAAACAGTGCGACGCGAAAAATAGCGCGAGTGTCAACTGCACAAAACAGTGCGACGCGCAAAATAGCGCGAGTGATTAACTGCACAAAACAGTGCGACGCGCAAAATAGCGCGAGTGATTAACTGCACAAAACAGTGCGACGCGCAAAATAGCGCGAGTGTCAACTGCACAAAACAGTGCGACGCGCAAAATAGCGCGAGTGATGAACTGCACAAAACAGTGCGACGCGCAAAATAGCGCGAGTGTCAACTGCACAAAACAGTGCGACGCGCAAAATAGCGCGAGTGATTAACTGCACAAAACAGTGCGACGCGCAAAATAGCGCAAGTGATTAACTGCACAAAACACTGCGATGCGCAAAATAGCGCGAGTGTCAACTGCACAAAACAGTGCGACGCGCAAAATAGCGCGAGTGTCAACTGCACAAAACAGTGCGACGCGCAAAATAGCGCGAGTGATTAACTGCAGAAAACAGTGCGACGCGCAAAATAGTGCGAGTGTCAACTGCACAAAACAGTGCGACGCGCAAAGTAGCGCGAATGATTAATAGCACAAAACAGTGCGACGCGCACAATAGCGCGACTGTCAACTGCACAAAACAGTGCGACGCGTAAAATAGCGCCAGTGTCAACTAAACAAAACAGTTCGACGCGCAAAACAGCACGAGTGATTAACTGCAGAAAACAGTGCGACGCACAAAATAGCGCGAGTGATTAACGGCACAAAACAGTGCGATGCGCAAAATAGTGCGAGTGTCAACTGCACAAAACAGTGCGACGTGCAAAATAGCGCCAGTGTCAACTACAGAAAACAGTGCGACGCGCAAAATAGCGCGAGTGATTAACTGCAGAAAACAGTGCGACGCGCAAAATAGTGCGAGTGTCAACTGCACAAAACTGTGCGACGCGCAAAATAGCGCGAGTGATTAACAGCACAAAACAGTGCGACGCGCAAAATAGCGCGACTGTCAACTGCACAAAACAGTGCGACGCGTAAAATAGCGCCAGTGTCAACTACACAAAACAGTGCGACGCGCAAAATAGCGCGAGTGATTAACTGCACAAAACAGTGCGACGCGCAAAATAGCGCGAGTGATTAACTGCACAAAACAGTGCGACGCGCAAAATAGCGCTAGTGTCAACTACCCAAAACATTGCGATGGGCAAAATGACGCCAGTGTCAACTGCTCAAAACAGTGCGACGTGAAAAATAGCGAGAGTGATAAACAGGCACAAAACAGTGCGACGCGCAAAATAGCGCGAGTGTCAACTGCTCAAAACAGTGCGACGCCCAAAATAGCGCGAGTTATAAACTGCACAAAACAGTGCGACGCGCAAAAATAGGGCGAGTGTCAACTGCACAAAACAGTGCAACGCGCAAAATGACGCCAGTGTCAACTGCTCAAAACAGTGCGACGCGCAAAATAGCGCGACTGATGAGCTGCACAAAACAGTGCAACGCGCAAAATAGCGCGAGTGATTAACAGCACAAAACTGTGCGACGCACAAAATAGCGCGAGTGTCAACTGCACAAAACTGTGCGACGCGCAAAATAGCGCGAGTGATTAACTGCACAAAACAGTGCGACCCGCAAAATAGCGCGAGTGTCAACTGCACAAAACAGTGCGACGCGCAAAATAGCGCGAGTGATTAACTGCACAAAACAGTGCGACGCGCAAAATTGCGCGAGTGTCAACTGCACAAAACAGTGCGATGCGCAAAATAGCGCGAGTGATGAACTGCACAAAACAGTGCGACGCGCAAAATACTGCAGTGATTAACTGCACAAAACAGTGAGACGCGCAAAATAACGCGAGTGTCAACTGCACAAAACAGTGCGACGCGCAAAATAGCGTGGCTGATTAACTGCACAAAACTGTGCGACGCGCAAAATAGCGCCAGTGTCAACTGCACAAAACAGTGCGACGCGCAAAATAGCGCGAGTGATTAACTGCACAAAACAGTGTGATGCGCAAAATAGCGCGAGTGTCAACTGTGCAAAACAGTGCGACGCGCAAAATAGCGCGAGTGATTAACTGCACAAAACAGTGCGACGCGCAAAATAGCACCAGTGTCAAGTCCACAAAACAGTGCGACGCCCAAAATAGCGCGAGTGATTAACTGCACAAAACAGTGCGATGCGCAAAATAGCGCGAGTGTCAACTGCGCAAAACACTGCGACGCGCAAAATAGCGCGAGTTATAAACTGCACAAAACAGTGCGACGCGCAAAAATAGCGCGAGTGTCAACTGCACAAAACAGTGCGACGCGCAAAATGACGCCAGTGTCAACTGCTCAAAACAGTGCGATGCGCAAAATAGCGAGAGTGATAAACTGCACAAAATAGTGCGTAGCGCAATGTAGCGCGAGTGTCAACTGCACAAAACAGTGCGACGCGCAAAATAGCGCGAGTGATGAACTGCACAAAACAGTGCGACGCGTAAAATAGCGCAAGTGTCAACTGTACAAAACAGTGCAACGAGCAAAATAGGGCCAGTGTCAACTGCACAAAAGAGTGCGACGCGCAAAATAGCGCGAGTGTCAACTGCACAAAACAGTGCGACGTGCAAAATAGTGCGAGTGATGAAATGCCCAAAACAGTGCGACGCGCAAAATAGCACGAGTGTCCACTGCACAAAACTATGCCACGCGCAAAATAGGGCCAGTGTCAACTGCACAAAACAGTGTGACGCGCAAAATAGCGCGAGTCATGAACTGCACAAAACAGTGCGACGCGCAAAATTGCGCGAGTGTCAACTGCACAAAACAGTGCGACGCGCAAAATAGGGCCAGTGTCAACTGCACAAAACAGTGCGACGCGCAAAATAGCGCGAGTGTCAAATGCACAAAATGGTGCGACGCGCAAAATAGCGCGAGTGATGAACTGGACAAAACAGTGCGATGCGCAAAATAGCGCGAGTGTCAACTGCACAAAACAGTGCGCCGCGCAAAATTGGGGCAGTGTCAACTGCACAAAACAGCGCGACGCGCAAAATAGCGCGAGTGATGAACAGCACAAAACAGTGCGACGCGCAAAATAGCGCGAGTGTCCACTGCACAAAACAGTGCCACGCGCAAAATAGGGCCAGTGTTAACTGCACAAAACAGTCCGACGCGCAAAATAGCACGAGTGTCAACAGCACAACACAGTGTAACGCGCAAAATAGAGAGAGTGTCGACGGCACAAAACAGTGCGACGCGAAAAATAGCGCGGGTGTCAACTGCACAAAACAGTGCGACGCGCAAAATAGGGCGTGTGATTAACTGCACAAAACAGTGCGACGCGCAAAATAGCGCGAGTGTCAACTGCACAAAATAGTGCGACGCGCAAAATAGCGCGACTGATGAGCTGCACAATACAGTGCGACGCGCAAAATAGCGCGACTGATTAACTGCACAAAACAGTGCGACGCGCAAAATAGCGCGAGTGCCAACTGCACAAAACAGTGCGACGCGCAAAATGGCGCGAGTGATTAACTGCAGAAAACAGTGCGACGCGCAAAATAGCGCAAGTGATTAACGGCATAAAACAGTGCGATGCGCAAAATAGTGCTATTGTCAACTGCACAAAACAGTGCGACGCGCAAAATAGCGCCAGTGTCAACTACAGAGAACAGTGCGACGCGCAAAATAGCGCGAGTGATTAACTGCAGAAAACAGTGCGACGCGCAAAGTAGTGGGAGTGTCAACTGCACAAAACAGTGCGACGCGCAAAGTAGCGCGAATGATTAATAGCACAAAACAGTGCGACGCGCACAATAGCGCGACTGTCAACTGCACAAAACAGTGCGACGCGTAAAATAGCGCCAGTGTCAACTAAACAAAACAGTTCGACGCGCAAAACAGCACGAGTGATTAACTGCAGAAAACAGTGCGACGCACAAAATAGCGCGAGTGATTAACGGCACAAAACAGTGCGATGCGCAAAATAGTGCGAGTGTCAACTGCACAAAACAGTGCGACGCGCAAAATAGCGCCAGTGTCAACTACAGAAAACAGTGCGACGCGCAAAATAGCGCGAGTGATTAACTGCAGAAAACAGTGCGACGCGCAAAATAGTGCGAGTGTCAACTGCACAAAACTGTGCGACGCGCAAAATAGCGCGAGTGATTAACAACACAAAACAGTGCGACGCGCAAAATAGCGCGAGTGTCAACTGCACAAAACAGTGCGACGCGCAAAATAGCGCCAGTGTCAACTACACAAAACAGTGCGACGCGCAAAATAGCGCGAGTGATTAACTGCACAAAACAGTGCGACGCGCAAAATAGCGCGAGTGATTAACTGCACAAAACAGTGTGACGCCCAAAATAGCGATAGTGTCAACTGCTCAAAATAGTGCGACGCGCAAAATAGCGAGAGTCATAAACTGCGCAAAACAGTGCGACGCGCAAAATTGAGCGAGTGTCAACTGCACAAAACTGTGCGACGCGCAAAATAGCGCGACTGATTAACTGCACAAAACAGTGCGACGCGCAAAATAGCGCCAGTGTCAACTCCACAAAACAGTGCGACACGCAAAATAGCGCGCGTGATTAACTGCACAAAACAGTGCGACGCGCAAAATGACGCCAGTGTCAACAGCTCAATACAGTGCGACGCGCAAAATAGCGAGAGTGATAAACTGCATAAAACAGTGCGACGCGCAAAGTAGCGCGAGTGTCAACTGCACAAAACAGTGCGACGCGCAAAATAGCGCGAGTCATGAACTGCACAAAACAGTGCGACGCGCAAAATAGCGCGAGTATCAACTTCACAAAACAGTGCGACGCGCAAAATAAGGCCAGTGTCAACTGCACAAAACAGTGCGACGCGCAAAATACTGCAGTGATTAACTGCACAAAACAGTGCGACGCGCAAAATAACGCGAGTGTCAACTGCACAAAACAGTGCGACGCGCAAAATAGCGTGGCTGATTAACTGCACAAAACTGTGCGACGCGCAAAATAGCGCCAGTGTCAACTCCACAAAACAGTGCGACGCGCAAAATAGCGCGAGTGATTAACTGCACAAAACAGTGTGATGCGCAAAATAGCGCGAGTGTCAACTGCGCAAAACAGTGCGACGCGCAAAATAGCGCGAGTGATTAACTGCACAAAACAGTGCGACGCGTAAAATAGCGCCAGCGTCAAGTCCACAAAACAGTGCGACGCGCAAAATAGCGCGAGTGATTAACTGCACAAAACAGTGCGACGCGCAAAATAGCGCGAGTGTCAACTGCACAAAACAGTGCGACGCGCAAAATGACGCCAGTGTCAACTGCTCAAAAAAGTGCGATGCGCAAAATAGCGAGAGTGATAAACTGCACAAAACAGTGCGTAGCGCAATGTAGCGCGAGTGTCAACTGCACAAAACAGTGCGACGCGCAAAATAGCGCGAGTGATGAACTGCACAAAACAGTGCGACGCGCAAAATAGCGCAAGTGTCAACTGCACAAAACAGTGCGACGCGCAAAATAGGGCCAGTGTCAACTGCACAAAACTGTGCGACGCGCAAAATAGCGCGAGTGTCAACTGCACAAAACAGTGCGACGTGCAAAATAGTGCGAGTGATGAAATGCCCAAAACAGTGCGACGCGCAAAATAGCACTAGTGTCCACTGCACAAAACAGTGCCACGCGCAAAATAGGGCCAGTGTCAACTGCACAAAACAGTGCGACGCGCAAAATAGCGCGAGTGAAGAACTGCACAAAACAGTGCGACGCGCAAAATAGCGCGAGTGTCAACTGCACAAAACAGTGCGACGCGCAAAATAGCGCGAGTGTCAACTGCACAAAACAGTGCGACGCGCAAAATAGCGCGAGTGTCAAATGCACAAAATAGTGCGACGCGCAAAATAGCGCGAGTGATGAACTGCACAAAACAGTGCGATGCGCAAAATAGCGCGAGTGTCAACTGCACAAAACAGTGCACCGCGCAAAATTGGGGCATTGTCAACTGCACAAAACAGCGCGACGCGCAAAATAGCGCGAGTGATGAACAGCACAAAACAGTGCGACGCGCAAAATAGCGCGAGTGTCCACTGCACAAAACAGTGCCACGCGCAAAATAGGGCCAGTGTTAACTGCACAAAACAGTCCGACGCGCAAAATAGCACGAGAGTCAACAGCACAACACAGTGTAACGCGCAAAATAGCGAGAGTGTCGACTGCACAAAACAGTGCGACGCGAAAAATAGCGCGGGTGTCAACTGCACAAAACAGTGCGACGCGCAAAATAGGGCGAGTGATTAACTGCACAAAACAGTGCGACGCGCAAAATAGCGCGAGTGTCAACTGCACAAAATAGTGCGACGCGCAAAATAGCGCGACTGATGAGCTGCACAATACAGTGCGACGCGCAAAATAGCGCGAGTGATTAACTGCACAAAACAGTGCGACGCGCAAAATAGTGCCAGTGTCAAGTCCACAAAACAGTGCGACGCCCAAAATAGCGCGAGTGATTAACTGCAGAAAACAGTGCGATGCGCAAAATAGCGCGAGTGTCAACTGCGCAAAACAGTGCGACGCGCAAAATAGCGCGAGTTATAAACTGCACAAAACTGTGCGACGCGCAAAAATAGCGCGAGTGTCAACTGCACAAAACAGTGCGACGCGCAAAATGACGCCAGTGTCAACTGCTCAAAACAGTGCGATGCGCAAAATAGCGAGAGTGATAAACTGCACAAAACAGTGCGTAGCGCAATGTAGCGCGAGTGTCAACTGCACAAAACAGTGCGACGCGCAAAATAGCGCGAGTGATGAACTGCACAAAACAGTGCGACGCGCAAAATAGCGCAAGTGTCAACTGTACAAAACAGTGCGACGAGCAAAATAGGGCCAGTGTCAACTGCACAAAAGAGTGCGACGCGCAAAATAGCGCGAGTGTCAACTGCACAAAACAGTGCGACGTGCAAAATAGTGCGAGTGATGAAATGCCCAAAACAGTTCGACGCGCAAAATAGCACGAGTGTCCACTGCACAAAACAGTGCCACGCGCAAAATAGGGCCAGTGTCAACTGCACAAAACAGTGCGACGCGCAAAATAGCGCGAGTCATGAACTGCACAAAACAGTGCGACGCGCAAAATTGCGCGAGTGCCAACTGCACAAAACAGTGCGACGCGCAAAATAGGGCCAGTGTCAACTGCACAAAACAGTGCGACGCGCAAAATAGCGCGAGTGTCAAATGCACAAAATAGTGCGACGCGCAAAATAGCGCGAGTGATGAACTGCACAAAACAGTGCGATGCGCAAAATAGCGCGAGTGTCAACTGCACAAAACAGTGCGCCGCGCAAAATTGGGGCAGTGTCAACTGCACAAAACAGCGCGACGCGCAAAATAGCGCGAGTGATGAACAGCACAAAACAGTGCGACGCGCAAAATAGCGCGAGTGTCCACTGCACAAAACAGTGCCACGCGCAAAATGGGGCCAGTGTTAACCGCACAAAACAGTCCGACGCGCAAAATAGCACGAGAGTCAACAGCACAACACAGTGTAACGCGCAAAATAGCGAGAGTGTCGACTGCACAAAACAGTGCGACGCGAAAAATAGCTCGGGTGTCAACTGCACAAAACAGTGCGACGCGCAAAATAGGGCGAGTGATTAACTGCACAAAACAGTGCGACGCGCAAAATAGCGCGAGTGATTAACTGCACAAAACAGTGCGACTCGCAAAATAGCGCGAGTGTCAACTGCACAAAACAGTGCGACGCGCAAAATAGCGCGACTGATGAGCTGCACAATACAGTGCGACGCGCAAAATAGCGCGAGTGCCAACTGCACAAAACAGTGCGACGCGCAAAATGGCGCGAGTGATTAACTGCAGAAAACAGTGCGACGCGCAAAATAGCGCAAGTGATTAACGGCATAAAACAGTGCGATGCGCAAAATAGTGCTAGTGTCAACTGCACAAAACAGTGCGACGCGCAAAATAGCGCCAGTGTCAACTACAGAGAACAGTGCGACGCGCAAAATAGCGCGAGTGATTAACTGCAGAAAACAGTGCGACGCGCAAAATAGTGCGAGTGTCAACTGCACAAAACAGTGCGACGCGCAAAGTAGCGCGAATGATTAATAGCACAAAACAGTGCGACGCGCACAATAGCGCGACTGTCAACTGCACAAAACAGTGCGACGCGTAAAATAGCGCCAGTGTCAACTAAACAAAACAGTTCGACGCGCAAAACAGCACGAGTGATTAACTGCAGAAAACAGTGCGACGCGCAAAATAGCGCGAGTGATTAACGGCACAAAACAGTGCGATGCGCAAAATAGTGCGAGTGTCAACTGCACAAAACAGTGCGACGCGCAAAATAGCGCGAGTGTCAACTACACAAAACAGTGCGACGCGCAAAATAGCGCGAGTGATTAACTGCACAAAACAGTGCGACGCGCAAAATAGTGCGAGTGTCAACTGCACAAAACTGTGCGACGCGCAAAATAGCGCGAGTGATTAACAGCACAAAACAGTGCGACGCGCAAAATAGCGCGAGTGTCAACTGCACAAAACAGTGCGACGCGCAAAATAGCGCCAGTGTCAACTACACAAAACAGTGCGACGCGCAAAATAGCGCGAGTGATTAACTGCACAAAACAGTGCGACGCGCAAAATAGCGCGAGTGATTAACTGCACAAAACAGTGCCACGCGCAAAATAGCGCTAGTGTCAACTACCTAAAACATTGCGATGGGCAAAATGACGCCAGTGTCAACTGCTCAAAACAGTGCGACGTGAAAAATAGCGAGAGTGATAAACAGGCACAAAACAGTGCGACGCGCAAAATAGCGCGAGTGTCAACTCCTCAAAACAGTGTGACGCCCAAAATAGCGATAGTGTCAACTGCTCAAAATAGTGCGACGCGCAAAATAGCGAGAGTCATAAACTGCGCAAAACAGTGCGACGCGCAAAATTGAGCTAGTGTCAACTGCACAAAACTGTGCGACGCGCAAAATAGCGCGACTGATTAACTGCACAAAACAGTGCGACGCGCAAAATAGCGCCAGTGTCAACTCCACAAAACAGTGCGACACGCAAAATAGCGCGCGTGATTAACTGCACAAAACAGTGCGACGCGCAAAATGACGCCAGTGTCAACAGCTCAAAACAGTGCGACGCGCAAAATAGCGCGAGTGATAAACTGCACAAAACAGTGCGACGCGCAAAATAGCGCGAGTGTCAACTGCACAAAACAGTGCGACGCGCAAAATAGCGCGAGTGATGAACTGCACAAAACAGTGCGACGCGCAAAATAGCGCGAGTGTCAACTGCACAAAACAGTGCGACGCGCAAAATAGCGCGAGTGTCAACTGCACAAAACAGTGCGACGCGCAAAATAGCGCGAGTGTCAACTGCACAAAACAGTGCGACGCGCAAAATAGCGCGAGTGATGAACTGCACAAAACAGTGCGACGCGCAAAATAGCGCGAGTGTCAACTGCACAAAACAGTGCGACGCGCAAAATAGCGCGAGTGTCAACTGCACAAAACAGTGCGACGCGCAAAATAGCGCGAGTGTCAACTGCACAAAACAGTGCGACGCGCAAAATAGCGCGAGTGTCAACTGCACAAAACAGTGCGACGCGCAAAATAGCGCGTGTGTCAACTGCACAAAACAGTGCGACGCGCAAAATAGCGCGAGTGTCAACTGCACAAAACAGTGCGACGCGCAAAATAGCGCGAGTGTCAACTGCACAAAACAGTGCGACGCGCAAAATAGCGCGAGTGTCAACTGCACAAAACAGTGCGACGCGCAAAATAGCGCGAGTGATGAACAGCACAAAACAGTGCGACGCGCAAAATAGCGCGAGTGTCAACTGCACAAAACAGTGCCACGCGCAAAATAGGGCCAGTGTTAACTGCACAAAACAGTCCGACGCGCAAAATAGCACGAGTGTCAACAGCACAACACAGTGCGACGCACAAAATAGCGCGAGTGTCAGCTGCACGAAACAGTGCGACGCGCAAAATAGGGCGTGGGTCAACTGCACAAAACAGTGCGACGCGCGAAATAGCGCGAGCGTCAACTGCACAAAACAGTGCGATGCGCAGAATAGCGCGACTGATGAGTTGCACAAAACAGTGCGACGCGCAAAATAGCGCGAGTGATTAACTGCCCAAAACAGTGCGACACGCAAAATAGCGCGAGTGTCAACTGCACAAAATAGTGAGACGCGCAAAATAGCGCGACTGATTAACTGCACAAAACAGTGCGACGCGCAAAATAGCGCGAGTGTCCACTGCACAAAACAGTGCGACGCGCAAAATAGCGCGAGTGTCAACTGGACAAAACTGTGCGACGCGCAAAATAGCACAGGTGTCAACTGCACAAAACAGTGCGACACGCAAAATAGGGCGAGTGATTAACTACACAAAACAGTGCGGCGCGCAAAATAGGGCGAGTGATTAACTGCACAAAACAGTGCGACGCGCAAAATAGTGCAACGCGCAAAATAGCGCGACTGATTAACTGCACAAAACAGTGCGACGCGCAAAATAGCGCGACTGATTAACTGCACAAAACAGAGCGACGTGCAAAATAGCGCCAGTGTCAACTCCACAAAACAGTGCGATGCGCAAAATAGCGCGAGTGATAAACTGCACAAAACAGTGCGACGCGCAAAATAGCGCGAGTGTGAACTGCACAAAACAGTGCGACGCGCAAAATAGCGCGAGTGTCAACTGCACAAAACAGTGCGACGCGCAAAATAGCGCGAGTGATGAACTGCACAAAACAGTGCGACGCGCAAAATAGCGCGAGTGTCAACTGCACAAAACAGTGCGACGCGCAAAATAGCGCGAGTGTCAACTGCACAAAACAGTGCGACGCGCAAAATAGCGCGAGTGTCAACTGCACAAAACAGTGCGACGCGCAAAATAGCGCGAGTGTCAACTGCACAAAACAGTGCGACGCGCAAAATAGCGCGATTGTCAACTGCACAAAACAGTGCGACGCGCAAAATAGCGCGAGTGTCAACTGCACAAAACAGTGCGACGCGCAAAATAGCGCGAGTGTCAACTGCACAAAACAGTGCGACGCGCAAAATAGCGCGAGTGATGAACAGCACAAAACAGTGCGACGCGCAAAATAGCGCGAGTGTCAACTGCACAAAACGGTGCCACGCGCAAAATAGGGCCAGTGTTAACTGCACAAAATAGTCCGACGCGCAAAATAGCACGAGTGTCAACAGCACAACACAGTGCGACGCACAAAATAGCGCGAGTGTCAGCTGCACGAAACAGTGCGACGCGCAAAATAGGGCGTGTGTCAACTGCACAAAACAGTGCGACGCGCGAAATAGGGCGAGCGTCAACTGCACAAAACAGTACGATGCGCAGAATAGCGCGACTGATGAGTTGCACAAAACAGTGCGACGCGCAAAATAGCGCGAGTGATGAACTGCCCAAAACAGTGCGACACGCAAAATAGCGCGAGTGTCAACTGCACAAAATAGTGAGACGCGCAAAATAGCGCGACTGATTAACTGCACAAAACAGTGCGACGCGCAAAATAGCGCGAGTGTCAACTGCACAAAACAGCGCGACGCGCAAAATAGCGCGAGTGTCAACTGGACAAAACTGTGCGACGCGCAAAATAGCACAGGTGTCAACTGCACAAAACAGTGCCACGCGCAAAATAGGGCGAGTGATTAACTGCACAAAACAGTGCGATGCGCAAAATAGTGCAACGCGCAAAATAGCGCGACTGATTAACTGCACAAAACAGTGCGACGCGCAAAATAGCGCGACTGATTAACTGCACAAAACAGAGCGACGTGCAAAATAGCGCCAGTGTCAACTCCACAAAACAGTGCGATGCGCAAAATAGCGCGTGTGATTAACTGCACAAAACAGTGCGACGCGCAAAATAGCGTGAGTGTGAACTACACAAAATAGTGTGACGCGCAATATAGCGCGAGGGTCAACTGCAGAAAACAGTGCGACGCGCAAAATAGCGCGAGTCATGAACTGTACAAAACAGTGCGACGCGCAAAATAGCGCGAGTGTCAACTGCACAAAACAGTGCGACGTGCAAAATAGGGCCAGTGTCAACTGCACAAAACAGTGCGACGCGCAAAATAGCGCGACTGTCAGCTGCACAAAACAGTGTGACGCGCAAAATAGCGCCAGTGTCAACTACACAAAACAGTGCGACGCGCAAAATAGCGCGAGTGATTAACTGCACAAAATAGTGCGACGCGCAAAATAGCACAAGTGTAAACTGCACAAAACAGTGCGACGCGCAAAACAGCGCGAGTGAAACTCTGCACAAAACAGTGCGACGCGCAAAATAGCGCTAGTGTCAACTACCCAAAACATTGCGACGCGCAAAATGACGCCAGTGTCAACTGCTCAAAACAGTGCGACGTGCAAAATAGCGAGAGTGATAAACTGCACAAAACAGTGCGACGCGCAAAATAGCGCGAGTGTCAACTGCACAAAACAGTGCGACGCGCAAAATAGCGCGAGTGTCAACTCGACAAAACAGTGCGACGCGCAAAATAGCACAGGTGTCTATTGCACAAAACAGTGCGATGCGCAAAATAGGGCGAGTGATTACTTGCGAAAAACTGTGCGACGCGCAAAATAACGCAACGCGCAAAATAGCGCGACTGATTAACTGCACAAAACAGTGCGACGCGCAAAATACGGCTAGTGTCAACTGCACAAAATAGTGCGACGCGATAAATAGAGCGAGTGTCAACTGCACAAAACAGTGCGACGCGCAAAATAGCCCGAGTGATGAACTGCAGAAAACAGTGCGACGCGCAAAATAGCGCGGGTGTCAACTACACAAAACAGTGCGACGCGCAAAATAGGGCGAGTGATTAACTGCACAAAATAGTGCGACGCGCAAAATAGCGCGAGTGTCAACTGCATAAACTAGTGCGACGCGCAAAATAGCGCGACTGATGAGCTGCACAAAACAGTGCGACACGCAAAATAGCGTGAGTGATTAACTGCACAAAACAGTGCGACGCGCAAAATAGCGCGAGTGTCAACTGCACAAAACAGTGCGACGCGCAAAATAGCGCGAGTGATTAACTGCACAAAACAGTGCGACACACAAAATAGCGCGAGTGTCAACAGCACAAAATAGTGCGACGCGCAAAATAGCGCGACTGATTAACTGCAAAAAACAGTGCGACGCGCAAAATTGCGCGAGTGTCAAATGCACAAAACAGTGCGACGCGCAAAATAGCGCGAGTGTCAACCGGAAAAAACTGTGCGACGCGCAAAATAGCACAGGTGTCAACTGCACAAAACAGTGCGATGCGCAAAATAGGCCTAGTGATTAACTGCACAAAACAGTGCGACGCGCAAAATAGCGCAACGCGCAAAATAGCGTGACTGATTAACTACACAAAACAGAGCGACGCACAAAATAGCGCGACTGATTAACTGCACAAAACAGTGCGACGCGCAAAATAGCGCCAGTGTCAACTCCACAAAACAGTGCGACGCGCATAATAGCGCGAGTGCCAACTGCACAGAACAGTGCGACGCGCAAAATAGCGCGACTGATGAGCTGCACAAAACAGTGCGACGCGCAAAATAGCGCGAGGGATTAACTGCAGAAAACAGTGCGACGCGCAAAATAGCGCGTGTGATTAACGGCACAAAACAGTGCGATGCGCAAAATAACGCGAGTGTCAACTGCACAAAACAGTGCGACGCGCAAAATAGCGCGAGTGTCAACTGCACAAAACAGTGCGACGCGCAAAACAGCGCGAGTGATTAACTGCAGAAAACAGTGCGACGCGCAAAATAGCGCGAGTGTCAACTGCACAAAACTGTGCGACGCGCAAAATAGCGCGACTGATGAGCTGCACAAAACAGTGCGACGCGCAAAATAGCGCGAGTTATTAACTGCACAAAACAGTGCGACGCGCAAAATAGCGCGAGTGATTAACTGCACAAAACAGTGCGATGCGCAAAATAGCGCGAGTGTCAACTGCACAAAACAGTGCGACGCGCAAAATAGCGCGAGTGTCAACTGCACAAAACAGTGCAATGCGCAAAATAGCGCGAGTGATTAACTGCAGAAAACAGTGCGACGCGCAAAATAGTGCGAGTGTCAACTGCACAAAACCGTGCGACGTGCAAAATAGCGCGAGTGATTAACTGCACAAAACAGTGCGACGCGCAAAATAGCGCGAGTGTCAACTGCACAAAACAGTGCGACGCGCAAAATAGCGCCAGTGTCAACTACACAAAACGGTGCGCCGCACAAAATAGCGCGAGTGATTAACTGCACAAAACAGTGCGACGCGCAAAATAGCACGAGTGTAAACTGCACAAAACAGTGCGACGCGCAAAACAGCACGAATGATTAACTGCACAAAACAGTGCGACGCGCAAAATAGCGCTAGTGTCAACTACCCAAAAAATTGCGACGCGCAAAATGACGCCAGTGTCAACTGCTCAAAACAGTGCGACGTGCAAAATAGCGAGAGTGATAAACTGCACAAAACAGTGCGACGCGCAAAATAGCGCGACTGATTACTTGCGAAAAACAGTGCGACGCGCAAAATAACGCAACGCGCAAAATAGCGCGACTGATTAACTGCACAAAACAGTCCGACGCGCAAAATACGGCCAGTGTCAACTGCACAAAACAGTGCGACGCGATAAATAGAGCGAGTGTCAACTGCACAAAACAGTGCGACGCGCAAAATAGCCCGAGTGATGGGTTGCAGAAAACAGTGCGACGCGCAAAATAGTGCGGGTGTCAACTGCACAAAACAGTGCGACGCGCAAAATAGGGCGAGTGATTAACTGCACAAAATTGTGCGACGTGCAAAATAGCGCGAGAGTCAACTGCATAAACTAGTGCGACGAGCAAAATAGCGCGACTGATGAGCTGCACAAAACAGTGCGACACGCAAAATAGCGCGAGTGATTAACTGCACAAAACAGTGCGACGCGCAAAATAGCGCGAGTGTCAACTGCACAAAACGGTGCGACGCGCAAAATAGCGCGAGTGATTAACTGCACAAAACAGTGCGACACACAAAATAGCGCGAGTGTCAACAGCACAAAATAGTGCGACGCGCAAAATAGCGCGACTGATTAGCTGCACAAAACAGTGCGACGCGCAAAATAGCGCGAGTGTCAACTGCACAAAACAGTGCGACGCGCAAAATAGCGCGAGTGTCAACCGGAAAAAACTGTGCGACGGGCAAAATAGCACAGGTGTCAACTGCACAAAACAGTGCGATGCGCTAAATAGGCCTAGTGATTAACTGCACAAAATAGCGCAACGCGCAAAATAGCGCGACTGATTAACTGCACAAAACAGTGCGACGCGCAAAATAGCGCGACTGATTAACTGCACAAAACAGTGCGACGCGCAAAATAGCGCCAGTGTCAACTGCACAAAACAGTGCGACGCGCAAAATAGCGCGAGTGCCAACTGCACAAAACAGTGCGACGCGCAAAATAGCGCGACTGATGAACTGCACAAAACAGTGCGACGCGCAAAATAGTGCGAGTGTCAACTGCACAAACCGTGCGACGCGCAAAATAGCGCGAGTGATTAACTGCACAAAACAGTGCGACGCGCAAAATAGCGCGAGTGTCAACTGCACAAAACAGTGCGACGCGCAAAATAGCGCGAGTGTCAACTGCACAAAACAGTGCGACGCGCAAAATAGCGCGAGTGATTAACTGCACAAAACAGTGCGACGCGCAAAATAGCGCGAGTGTCAACTGCACAAAACAGTGCGACGCGCAAAATAGCGCGAGTGATTAACTGCACAAAACAGTGCGACGCGCAAAATAGCGCGAGTGTCAACTGCACAAAACAGTGCGACACGCAAAATAGCGCGAGTGTCAACTGCACAAAACAGTGCGACGCGCAAAATAGCGCGAGTGATTAACTGCACAAAACAGTGCGACGCGCAAAATAGCGCGAGTGTCAACTGCACAAAACAGTGCGACGCGCAAAATAGCGCGAGTGATTAACTGCACAAAACAGTGCGACGCGCAAAATAGCGCGAGTGTCAACTACACAAAACAGTGCGACGCGCAAAATGACGCCAGTGTCAACTGTTCAAAACAGTGCGACGCGCAAAATAGCGAGAGTATTAAACTGCGCAAAACAGTGCGACGCGCAAAATAGGCGAGTGTCAACTGCACAAAACAGTGCGACGCGCAAAATAGCGCGAGTGATTAACTGCACAAAACAGTGCGACGCGGAAAATAGCGCGACTGTCAACCACACAAAACAGTGCGACGCGCAAAATAGCGCGAGTGTCAACTGCACAAAACAGTGCGACGCGCAAAATAACGCGAGTGATTAACTGCACAAAACTGTGCGACGCGCAAAATAGCGCGAGGGATTAACTGCACAAAACAGGGCGACGCGCAAAATAGCGCTAGTGTCAACTACCCAAAACATTGCGACGCGTAAAATGACGCCAGTGTCAACTGTTCAAAATAGTGCGACGCGCAAAATAGTGAGAGTGATAAACTGCACAAAACAGTGCGACGCGCAAAATAGCGCGAGTGTCAACTGCACAAAACAGTGCGACGCGCAAAATAGCGCGAGTGTCAACTCGACAAAACAGTGCGACGCGCAAAATAGCACAGGTGTCAACTGCAAAAAACAGTGCGATGCGCAAAATAGGGCGAGTGATTACTTGCGAAAAACAGTGCGACGCGCAAAATAACGCAACGCGCAAAATAGCGCGACTGATTAACTGCACAAAACAGTGCGACGCGCAAAATACGGCCAGTGTCAACTGCACAAAACAGTGCGACGCGATAAATAGAGCGAGTGTCAACTGCAGAAAACAGTGCAACGCGCAAAATAGCCCGACTGATGAACTGCAGAAAACAGTGCGACGCGCAAAATAGCGCGGGTATCAACTGCACAAAACAGTGCGACGCGCAAAATAGGGCGAGTGATTAACTGCACAAAATAGTGCGACGCGCAAAATAGTGCGAGTGTCAACTGCACAAATTAGTGCGACGCGCAAAATAGCGCGACTGATGAGCTGCACAAAACAGTGCGACACGCAAAATAGCGCGAGTGATTAACTGCACAAAACAGTGCGACGCGCAAAATAGCGCGAGTGTCAACTGCACACAACGGTGCGACGCGCAAAATAGCGCGAGTGATTAACTGCACAAAACAGTGTGACACACAAAATAGCGCGAGTGTCAACTGCACAAAATAGTGCGACGCGCAAAATAGCGCGACTGATTAACTGCACAAAACAGTGCGACGCGCAAAATAGCGCGAGTGTCAACTGGAAAAAACTGTGCGACGCGCAAAATAGCACAGGTGTCAACTGCACAAAACAGTGCGATGCGCTAAATAGGCCGAGTGATTAACTGCACAAAACAGTGCGACGCGCAAAATAGCGCAACGCGCAAAATAGCGCGACTGATTAACTGCACAAAACAGAGCGACGCGCAAAATAGCGCGACTGATTAACTGCACAAAACAGTGCGACGCGCAAAATAGCGCCCGTGTCAACTCCACAAAACAGTGCGACGCGCAAAATAGCGCGAGTGCCAACTGCACAAAACAGTGCGACGCGCAAAATAGCGCGACTGATGAGCAGCACAAAACAGTGCGACGCGCAAAATAGCGCGAGGGATTAACTGCAGAAAACAGTGCGACGCGCAAAATAGCGCGAGTGATTAACGGCACAAAACAGTGCGAGGCGCAAAATAGCGCCAGTGTCAACTACACAAAACAGTGCGACGCGCAAAATAGCGCGACTGTCAACTGCACAAAACAGTGCGACGCGCAAAATAGCGCCTGTGTCTACACAAAACAGTGCGACGCGCAAAATAGTGCGAGTGATTAACTACAGAAAACAGTGCGACGCGCAAAATAGCGCGAGTGTCAACTGCACAAAACAGTGCGACGGGCAAAATAGCGCAAGTGATTAACAGCACAAAACAGTGCGACGCGCAAAATAGCACGACTGTCAACTGCACAAAACAGTGCGACACGCAAAATAGCGCCAGTGTCAACTGCACAAAACAGTGCGACGCGCAAAATAGCGCGACTGATTAACTGCACAAAACAGTGCGACGCGCAAAATAGCGCCAGTGTCAAATCCACAAAACAGTGCGACGCGCAAAATAGCGCGAGCGATTAACTGCACAAAACAATGCGACGCGCAAAAATAGCGTGAGTGTCAACTGCACAAAACAGTGCGACGCGCAAAATAGCGCCAGTGTCAACTACACAAAACAGTGCGACGCGCAAAATAGCCCGAGTGATTAACTGCAGAAAACAATGCGACGCGCAAAATAGCGCGAGTGTCAACTGCACAAAACAGTGCGACGTGCAAAATAGCGCGAGTGATTAACGGCACAAAACAGTGCGACGCGCAAAATAGCGCGAGTGTCAACTACACAAAACAGTGCGACGCGCAAAATAGCGCGAGTGTCAACTGCACAAAACAGTGCGACGCGCAAAATAGCGCGAGTGATTAACTGCACAAAACAGTGCGACGCGCAAAATAGCGCTAGTGACAACTACCCAAAACATTGCGACGCGCAAAATAGCACGAGTGTCAACTGCACAAAACAGTGCGACGCGCAAAATAGGGCGAGTGATCTACTCCACAAAACAGTGCGACGCGCAAAATAGCGCGAGTGTCAACTGCACAAAACAGTGCGACGCGCAAAATAGCGCGAGTGATTAACTGCACAAAACAGTGCGACGCGCAAAATAGCGCCAGTGTCAACTGCACAAAACAGTGCGACGCGCAAAATAGCGCGAGTGATTAACGGCACAAAACAGTGCGATGCGCAAAATAGCGCGACTTTCAACCGCACAAAACAGTGCGACGCGCAAAATAGCGCCAGTGTCAACTGCACAAAACAGTGCGACGCGCAAAATAGCGCGAGTGATTAACTGCACAAAACAGTGCGACGCGCAAAATAGCGCGAGTGGTTAACTGCACAAAACAGGGCGACGCGCAAAATAGCGCTAGTGTCAACTACCCAAAACATTGCGACGCGTAAATGACGCCAGTGTCAACTGTTCAAAACAGTGCGACGCGCAAAATAGTGAGAGTGATAAACTGCACAAAACAGTGCGACGCGCAAAATAGCGCGAGTGTCAACTGCACAAAACAGTGCGACGCACAAAATAGCGCGAGTGTCAACTCGACAAAACAGTGCGACGCTTAAAATAGCACAGGTGTCAACTGCACAAAACAGTGCGATGCGCAAAATAGGGCGACTGATTACTTGCACAAAACAGTGCGACGCGCAAAATAGGGCAACGCGCAAAATAGCGCGACTGATTAACTGCACAAAACAGTGCGACGCGCAAAATACGGCCAGTGTCAACTGCACAAAACAGTGCGACGCGCAAAATAGCGCAAGTGTCAACTGCACAAAACAGTGCGACGCGCAAAATAGCCCGAGTGATGAACTGAACAAAACAGTGCGACGCGCAAAAAGACGCCAGTGTCAACTGCTCAAAACAGTGCGACGCGCAAAATAGCGAGAGTGATAAACTGCACAAAACAGCGCGAGTGTCAACTGCACAAAACAGTGCGACGCGCAAAATAGCTCGAGTGATGAACTGGACAAAACCGTGCGACGCGGAAAGTAGCGCGAGTGTCAACTGCACAAAACAGTGCGACGCGCAAAATAGGGCGAGTAATTAACAGCACAAAACAGTGCGACGCGCAAAATAGCGCGAGTGTCAACTGCACAAAACAGTGCGACACGCAAAATAGCGCGACTGATTAACTGCACAAAACAGTGCGACGCGCAAAATAGCGCCAGTGTCAATTCCACAAAACAGTGCGACGCGCAAAATAGCGCGAGTGATTAAATGCACAAAACAATGCGACGCGCAAAAATAGCGTGAGTGTCAACTGCACAAAACAGTGCGACGCGCAAAATAGCCCGAGTGATGAACTGAACAAAACAGTGCGACGCGCAAAAAGACGCCAGTGTCAGCTGCTCAAAACAGTGCGACGCGCAAAATAGCGAGAGTGATAAACTGCACAAAATAGCGCGAGTGTCAACTGCACAAAACAGTGCGACGCGCAAAATAGCTCCAGTGATGAACTGAACAAAACAGTGCGACGCACAAAATAGCGCGAGTGTCAACTGCACAAAACAGTACGACGCGCAAAATAGCGCGAGTGATTAACTGCACAAAACAGTGCGACGCGCAAAATAGCGCGAGTGATTAACTGCACAAAACAATGCGACGCGCAAAAATAGCGCGAGTGTCAACTGCACAAAACAGTGCGACGCGCAAAATAGCGCCAGTGTCAACTGCACAAAACAGTGCGACGCGCAAAATAGCGCGAGTGATTAACTGCACAAAACAATGCGACGCGCAAAATAGCGCGAGTGTCAACTGCACAAAACAGTGCGACGTGCAAAATAGCGCGAGTGATTAACTGCACAAAACAGTGCGACGCGCAAAATAGCGCGAGTGTCAACTGCACAAAACAGTGCGACGCGCAAAATAGCGCCAGTGTCAACTGCACAAAACAGTGCGACGCGCAAAATAGCGCGAGTGTCAACTGCACAAAACAGTGCGACACGCAAAATAGCGCCAGTGTCAACTGCACAAAACAGTGCGACGCGCAAAATAGCGCGACTGATTAACTGCACAAAACAGTGCGACGCGCAAAATAGCGCCAGTGTCAAATCCCCAAAACAGTGCGACGCGCAAAATAGCGCGAGCGATTAACTGCACAAAACAATGCGACGCGCAAAAATAGCGTGAGTGTGAACTGCACAAAACAGTGCGACGCGCAAAATAGCGCCAGTGTCAACTACACAAAACAGTGCGACGCGCAAAATAGCCCGAGTGATTAACTGCAGAAAACAATGCGACGCGCAAAATAGCGCGAGTGTCAACTGCACAAAACAGTGCGACGTGCAAAATAGCGCGAGTGATTAACGGCACAAAACAGTGCGACGCGCAAAATAGTGCGACTGTCAACTGCACAAAACAGTGCGACGCGCAAAATAGCGCCAGTGTCAACTGCACAAAACAGTGCGACGCGCAAAATAGCGCGAGTGATAAACTGCACAAAACAGTGCGACGCGCAAAATAGCGCTAGTGACAACTACCCAAAACATTGCGACGCGCAAAATAGCACGAGTGTCAACTGCACAAAACAGTGCGACGCGCAAAATAGGGCGAGTGATCTACTCCACAAAACAGTGCGACGCGCAAAATAGCGCGAGTGTCAACTGCACAAAACAGTGCGACGCGCAAAATAGCGCGAGTGATTAACTGCACAAAACAGTGCGACGCGCAAAATAGCGCCAGTGTCAACTGCACAAAACAGTGCGACGCGCAAAATAGCGCGAGTGATTAACGGCACAAAACAGTGCGATGCGCAAAATAGCGCGACTGTCAACCGCACAAAACAGTGCGACGCGCAAAATAGCGCCAGTGTCAACTACACAAAACAGTGCGACGCGCAAAATAACGCGAGTGATTAACTGCACAAAACAGTGCGACGCGCAAAATAGCGCGAGTGGTTAACTGCACAAAACAGGGCGACGCGCAAAATAGCGCTAGTGTCAACTACCCAAAACATTGCGACGCGTAAAATGACGCCAGTGTCAACTGTTCAAAACAGTGCGACGCGCAAAATAGTGAGAGTGATAAACTGCACAAAACAGTGCGACGCGCAAAATAGCGCGAGTGTCAACTGCACAAAACAGTGCGACGCACAAAATAGCGCGAGTGTCAACTCGACAAAACAGTGCGACGCTTAAAATAGCACAGGTGTCAACTGCACAAAACAGTGCGATGCGCAAAATAGGGCGACTGATTACTTGCACAAAACAGTGCGACGCGCAAAATAGGGCAACGCGCAAAATAGCGCGACTGATTAACTGCACAAAACAGTGCGACGCGCAAAATACGGCCAGTGTCAACTGCACAAAACAGTGCGACGCGCAAAATAGCGCAAGTGTCAACTGCACAAAACAGTGCGACGCGCAAAATAGCCCGAGTGATGAACTGAACAAAACAGTGCGACGCGCAAAAAGACGCCAGTGTCAACTGCTCAAAACAGTGCGACGCGCAAAATAGCGAGAGTGATAAACTGCACAAAACAGCGCGAGTGTCAACTGCACAAAACAGTGCGACGCGCAAAATAGCTCGAGTGATGAACTGGACAAAACAGTGCGACGCGCAAAGTAGCGCGAGTGTCAACTGCACAAAACAGTGCGACGCGCAAAATAGGGCGAGTAATTAACTGCACAAAACAGTGCGACGCGCAAAATAGCGCGAGTGTCAACTGCACAAAACAGTGCGACACGCAAAATAGCGCGACTGATTAACTGCACAAAACAGTGCGACGCGCAAAATAGCGCCAGTGTCAATTCCACAAAACAGTGCGACGCGCAAAATAGCGCGAGTGATTAAATGCACAAAACAATGCGACGCGCAAAAATAGCGTGAGTGTCAACTGCACAAAACAGTGCGACGCGCAAAATAGCCCGAGTGATGAACTGAACAAAACAGTGCGACGCGCAAAAAGACGCCAGTGTCAGCTGCTCAAAACAGTGCGACGCGCAAAATAGCGAGAGTGATAAACTGCACAAAATAGCGCGAGTGTCAACTGCACAAAACAGTGCGACGCGCAAAATAGCTCCAGTGATGAACTGGACAAAACAGTGCGACGCACAAAATAGCGCGAGTGTCAACTGCACAAAACAGTGCGACGCGCAAAATAGCGCGACTGATTAACTGCACAAAACAGTGCGACGCGCAAAATAGCGCGAGTGATTAACTGCACAAAACAATGCGACGCGCAAAAATAGCGTGAGTGTCAACTGCACAAAACAGTGCGACGCGCAAAATAGCGCCAGTGTCAACTACACAAAACAGTGCGACGCGCAAAATAGCGCGAGTGATTAACGGCATAAAACAATGCGACGCGCAAAATAGCGCGAGTGTCAACTGCACAAAACAGTGCGACGTGCAAAATAGCGCGAGTGATTAACGGCACAAAACAGTGCGACGCGCAAAATAGCGCGACTGTCAACTGCACAAAACAGTGCGACGCGCAAAATAGCGCCAGTGTCAACCGCACAAAACAGTGCGACGCGCAAAATAGCGCGAGTGATTAACTGCACAAAACAGTGCGACGCGCAAAATAGCGCGAGTGATTAACTGCACAAAACAGTGCGACGCGCAAAATAGCGCTAGTGACAACTACCCAAAACATTGCGACGCGCAAAATGACGCCAGTGTCAACTGTTCAAAATAGTGCGACGCGCAAAATAGCACGAGTGTCAACTGCACAAAACAGTGCGACGCGCAAAATAGGGCGAGTGATCTACTGCACAAAACAGTGCGACGCGCAAAATAGCGCGAGTGTCAACTGCACAAAACAGTGCGACACGCAAAATAGCGCGACTGATTAACTGCACAAAACAGTGCGACGCGCAAAATAGCGCCAGTGTCAATTCCACAAAACAGTGCGACGCGCAAAATAGCGCGAGTGATTAAATGCACAAAACAATGCGACGCGCAAAAATAGCGTGAGTGTCAACTGCACAAAACAGTGCGACGCGCAAAATAGCCCGAGTGATGAACTGAACAAAACAGTGCGACGCGCAAAAAGACGCCAGTGTCAGCTGCTCAAAACAGTGCGACGCGCAAAATAGCGAGAGTGATAAACTGCACAAAATAGCGCGAGTGTCAACTGCACAAAACAGTGCGACGCGCAAAATAGCTCCAGTGATGAACTGGACAAAACAGTGCGACGCACAAAATAGCGCGAGTGTCAACTGCACAAAACAGTGCGACGCGCAAAATAGCGCGACTGATTAACTGCACAAAACAGTGCGACGCGCAAAATAGCGCGAGTGATTAACTGCACAAAACAATGCGACGCGCAAAAATAGCGTGAGTGTCAACTGCACAAAACAGTGCGACGCGCAAAATAGCGCCAGTGTCAACTACACAAAACAGTGCGACGCGCAAAATAGCGCGAGTGATTAACGGCATAAAACAATGCGACGCGCAAAATAGCGCGAGTGTCAACTGCACAAAACAGTGCGACGTGCAAAATAGCGCGAGTGATTAACGGCACAAAACAGTGCGACGCGCAAAATAGCGCGACTGTCAACTGCACAAAACAGTGCGACGCGCAAAATAGCGCCAGTGTCAACCGCACAAAACAGTGCGACGCGCAAAATAGCGCGAGTGATTAACTGCACAAAACAGTGCGACGCGCAAAATAGCGCGAGTGATTAACTGCACAAAACAGTGCGACGCGCAAAATAGCGCTAGTGACAACTACCCAAAACATTGCGACGCGCAAAATGACGCCAGTGTCAACTGTTCAAAATAGTGCGACGCGCAAAATAGCACGAGTGTCAACTGCACAAAACAGTGCGACGCGCAAAATAGGGCGAGTGATCTACTGCACAAAACAGTGCGACGCGCAAAATAGCGCGAGTGTCAACTGCACAAAACAGTGCGACACGCAAAATAGCGCGACTGATTAACTGCACAAAACAGTGCGACGCGCAAAATAGCGCCAGTGTCAATTCCACAAAACAGTGCGACGCGCAAAATAGCGCGAGTGATTAAATGCACAAAACAATGCGACGCGCAAAAATAGCGTGAGTGTCAACTGCACAAAACAGTGCGACGCGCAAAATAGCCCGAGTGATGAACTGAACAAAACAGTGCGACGCGCAAAAAGACGCCAGTGTCAGCTGCTCAAAACAGTGCGACGCGCAAAATAGCGAGAGTGATAAACTGCACAAAATAGCGCGAGTGTCAACTGCACAAAACAGTGCGACGCGCAAAATAGCTCCAGTGATGAACTGAACAAACAGTGCGACGCACAAAATAGCGCGAGTGTCAACTGCACAAAACAGTGCGACGCGCAAAATAGCGCGACTGATTAACTGCACAAAACAGTGCGACGCGCAAAATAGCGCGAGTGATTAACTGCACAAAACAATGCGACGCGCAAAAATAGCGTGAGTGTCAACTGCACAAAACAGTGCGACGCGCCAAAATAGCGCGAGTGTCAACTACACAAAACAGTGCGACGCGCAAAATAGCGCGAGTGTCAACTGCACAAAACAGTGCGACGTGCAAAATAGCGCGAGTGATAAACTGCACAAAACAGTGCGACGCGCAAAATAGCGCGAGTGTCAACTGCACAAAACAGTGCGACGCGCAAAATAGCGCGAGTGTCAACTGCACAAAACAGTGCGACGCGCAAAATAGCACGAGTGTCAACTGCACAAAACAGTGCTACAGCGCAAAATAGCGCCAGTGTCAACTGCGGCGCAAAATAGCGCGAGTGTGAACTGCACAAAACAGTGCGACGCGCAAATAGCGCGAGTGATAAACTGCACAAAACAGTGCGACGCGCAAAATAGCGCGAGTGATGAAACTGCACAAAACAGTGCGACGCGCAAAACTAGCGCGAGTGTGAACTGCACAAAACAGTGCGACGCGCAAAATAGCGCGAGTGTCAAACTGCACAAAACAGTGCGACGCGCAAAATAGCGCGAGTGATAAACTGCACAAAACAGTGCGACGCGCAAATAGCGCGAGTGTCAAACTGCACAAAACAGTGCGACGCGCAAAATAGCGCGAGTGATAAACTGCACAAACAGTGCGACGCGCAAAATAGCGCGAGTGTGAACTGCACAAAACAGTGCGACGCGCAAAATAGCGCGAGTGATAAACTGCACAAAACAGTGCGACGCGCAAAATAGCGCGAGTGTCAAACTGCACAAAACAGTGCGACGCGCAAAATAGCGCGAGTGTCAAACTGCACAAAACAGTGCGACGCGCAAAATAGCCGAGTGTGAACTGCACAAAACAGTGCGACGCGCAAAATAGCGCGAGTGACAACTACCCAAAACATTGCGACGCGCAAAATGCACGAGTGTCAACTGCACAAAACAGTGCGACGCGCAAAATAGGGCGAGTGATAAACTCCACAAAACAGTGCGACGCGCAAAATAGCGCGAGTGTCAACTGCACAAAACAGTGCGACGCGCAAAATAGCGCGAACTGATTAACTGCACAAAACAGGCGACGCGTAAAATAGCGCCAGTGTCAACTGCACAAAACAGTGCGACGCGCAAAATAGCGCGAGTGATTAACGGCACAAAACAGTGCGATGCGCAAAATAGCGCGACTGTCAACACGCACAAAACAGTGCGACGCGCAAAATAGCGCCAGTGCAACTACACAAAACAGTGCGACGCGCAAAATAACGCGAGTGATAACTGCAAAACAGTGCGACGCGCAAAATAGCGCGAGTGGTTAACTGCACAAAACAGGGCGACGCGCAAAATAGCGCTAGTGTCAACTACCCAAAACATTGCGACGCGTAAAATGACGCCAGTGTCAACTGTTCAAAACAGTGCGACGCGCAAAATAGTGAGAGTGATAAACTGCACAAAACAGTGCGACGCGAAAATAGCGCGAGTGTCAACTGCACAAAACAGTGCGACGCACAAAATAGCGCGAGTGTCAACTCGACAAAACAGTGCGACGCTTAAAATAGCCAGGTGTCAACTGCACAAAACAGTGCGATGCGCAAAATAGGGCGACTGATTACTTGCACAAAACAGTGCGACGCGCAAAATAGGGCAACGCGCAAAATAGCGCGACTGATTAACTGCAGGAAAACAGTGCGACGCGCAAAATGGCCAGTGTCAATGCACAAAACAGTGCGACGCGCAAAATAGCGCAAGTGTCAACTGCACAAAACAGTGCGACGCGCAAAATAGCCCGAGTGATGAACTGAACAAAACAGTGCGACGCGCAAAAAAGAGCCAGTGTCAACTGCTCAAAACAGTGCGACGCGCAAAATAGCGAGAGTGATAAACTGCACAAAACAGCGCGGTGTCAACTGCACAAAAACAGTGCGACGCAAAATAGCTCGAGTGATGAACTGGACAAAACAGTGCGACGCGCAAAGTAGCGCGAGTGTCAACTGCACAAAACAGTGCGACGCGCAAATAGGGCGAGTAATAACTGCACAAAACAGTGCGACGCGCAAAATAGCGCGAGTGTCAACTGCACAAAACAGTGCGACACGCAAAATAGCGCGACTGATTAACTGCACAAAACAGTGCGACGCGCAAAATAGCGCCAGTGTCAATTCCACAAAACAGTGCGACGCGCAAAATAGCGCGAGTGATTAAATGCACAAACAATGCGACGCGCAAAAAATAGCGTGAGTGTCAACTGCACAAAACAGTGCGACGCGCAAAATAGCGCGAGTGATGAACTGAACAAAACAGTGCGACGCGCAAAAAGACGCCAGTGTCAGCTGCTCAAAACAGTGCGACGCGCAAAATAGCGAGAGTGACTGCACAAAACATGCGACGCGCAAATAGCGCGAGTGTCAACTGCACAAAACAGTGCGACGCGCAAAAAAGCGCGAGTGTCAACTGCACAAAACAGTGCGACGCGCAAAATAGCGCGAGTGATCAACTGCACAAAACAGTGCGACGCGCAAAAATAGCGCGAGTGATCAACTGCACAAAACAGTGCGACGCGCAAAATAGCGCGAGTGTCAACTGCACAAAACAGTGCGACGCGCAAAATAGCGCGAGTGATCAACTGCACAAAACAGTGCGACGCGCAAAATAGCGCTGAGTGTCAACTGCACAAAACAGTGCGACGCGCAAATAGCGCGCAGTGTCAACATGCACAAAACAGTGCGACGCGCACAAATAGCGCGAGTGTAACTGCACAAAAACAGTGCGACGCGCAAAATAGCGCGAGTGCAAACTGCACAAAACAGTGCGACGCGCAAAATAGCGCGAGTGTTCAACGGCACAAACAGTGCGACGCGCAAAATAGCGCGAGTGTCAACTGCACAAAACAGTGCGACGCGCAAAATAGCGCGAGTGTCAACTGCACAAAACAGTGCGACGCGCAAAATAGCGCCAGTGTCAACTGCACAAAACAGTGCGACGCGCAAAATAGCGAGTGATTAACTGCACAAAACAGTGCGACGCGCAAAATAGCGCGAGTGATTAACTGCACAAAACAGTGCGACGCGCAAAATAGCGCGAGTGACAACTACCCAAAACATTGCGACGCGCAAAATGACGCCAGTGTCAAACTGTTCAAAATAGTGCGACGCGAAAATAGCACGAGTGTCAACTGCACAAAACAGTGCGACGCGCAAATAGCGCGAGTGATCAACTGCACAAAACAGTGCGACGCGCAAAATAGCGCGAGTGTCAACTGCACAAAACAGTGCGACGCGCAAAATAGCGCGAGTGATTAACTGCACAAAACAGCGCGACGCGTAAAATAGCGCGAGTGTCAACTGCACAAAACAGTGCGACGCGCAAAATAGCGAGCGATGTGATAACGGCACAAAAACAGTGCGACGCGCAAAAGATAGCGGAGTGTCAAACTGCACAAAACAGTGCGACGCGCAAAATAGCGCGCAGTGTCAAACTAGCACAAAACAGTGCGACGCGCAAAATAGCGCGAGTGATAACTGCACAAAACATGCGACGCGCAAAATAGCGCGAGTGATAACTGCACAAAACAGTGCGACGCGCAAAATAGCGCGAGTGATAACTGCACAAAACAGTGCGACGCGCAAAATAGCGCGAGTGTGAACTGCACAAAACAGTGCGACGCGCAAAATAGCGCGAGTGTCAAACTGCACAAAACAGTGCGACGCGCAAAATAGCGCGAGTGATAAACTGCACAAAACAGTGCGACGCGCAAAATAGCGCGAGTGTGAACTGCACAAAACAGTGCGACGCGCAAAATAGCGCGAGTGATAAAACGCACAAAACAGTGCGACGCGCAAAATAGCGCGAGTGTCAAACTGCACAAAACAGTGCGACGCGCAAAATAGCGAGTGATAAACTCACAAAACAGTGCGACGCGCAAAATAGCGCGAGTGATAAACTGCACAAAACAGTGCGACGCGCAAAATAGCGCTAGTGACAACTACCCAAAACATTGCGACGCACAAAATGACGCCAGTGTCAACTGTTCAAAATAGTGCGACGCGCAAAATAGCACGAGTGTCAACTGCACAAAACAGTGCGACGCGCAAAATAGCGCGAGTGTCTACTGCACAAAACAGTGCGACGCGCAAAATAGCGCGAGTGTCAACTGCACAAAACAGTGCGACGCGCAAAATAGCGCGACTGATTAACTGCACAAAACAGTGCGACGCGTAAAATAGCGCGAGTGTCAACTGCACAAAACAGTGCGATGCGCAAAATAGCGCGAGTGATTAACGGCACAAAACAGTGCGACGCGCAAAATAGCGCGACTGTCAACCGCACAAAACAGTGCGACGCGCAAAATAGCGCCAGTGTCAACTACACAGAACAGTACGACGCGCAAAATAACACGAGTGATTAACTGCACAAAACAGTGCGACGCGCAAAATAGCGCGAGTGATTAACTGCACAAAACAGGGCGACGCGCAAAATAGCGCTAGTGTCAACTACCCAAAACATTGCGACGCGTAAAATGACGCCAGTGTCAACTGTTCAAAACAGTGCGACGCGCAAAATAGTGAGAGTGATAAACTGCACAAAACAGTGCGACGCGCAAAATAGCGCGAGTGTCAACTGCACAAAACAGTGCGACGCGCAAAATAGCGCGAGTGTCAACTCGACAAAACAGTGCGACGCGCAAAATAGCACAGGTGTCAACTGCACAAAACAGTGCGATGCGCAAAATAGGGCGAGTGATTACTTGCACAAAACAGTGCGACGCGCAAAATAGCGCAACGCGCAAAATAGCGCGACTGATTAACTGCACAAAACAGTGCGACGCGCAAAATACGGCCAGTGTCAACTGCACAAAACAGTGCGACACGCAAAATAGCGCGAGTGTCAACTGCACAAAACAGTGCGACACGCAAAATAGCCCGAGTCTGAACTGCACAAAACAGTGCGACGCGCAAATAGCGCGAGTGATAAACTGCACAAAACAGGCGACGAGCAAAATTAGCGCGAGTGATGAAACTGCCAAATACAGTGCGACGCGCAAAATAGCGGCGAGTGTGCAACTGCACAAAACAGTGCGACGCGCAAAATAGCGCGATGTAAAACTGCACAAAACAGTGCGACGCGCAAAATAGCGCGAGTGTAACTGCACAAAACAGTCGCGACGGCAAATAGCGCGAGTGTCAAACTGCACAAAACGTGCGACGCGCAAAAATAGGCTGCGAGTGATAAACGCACAAAACAGTGCGACGCGCAAATAGTCGCGAGTGGAAACTGCACAAAACAGTGCGACGCGCAAAATAGCGCGAGTGTAAACTGCACAAACAGTGCGACGCGCAAAATAGCGGAGTGATAAACTGCACAAAACAGTGCGACGCGCAAATAGCAGGAGTGTGAACTGCAAAAACAGTGCGGACGCGCCAATAGCGCGAGTGCTAAACTGCACAAAACAGTGCGACGCGCAAATAGCCGCGAGTGATCAACTGCACAAACAGTGCGACGCGCAAAATAGCGCGAGTGTCAAACTGCACAAAACAGTGCGACGCGCAAAATAGCGCGATGTGATAACTGCACAAAACAGTGCGACGCGCAAAATAGCGCGAGTGTCAACTGCACAAACAGTGCGACGCGCAAAATAGCGCGAGTGTCAAATGCACAAAACAGTGCGACGCGCAAAATAGCGCGAGTGATAAACTGCACAAAACAGTGCGACGCGCAAAATAGCGCGAGTGTGAACTGCACAAAACAGTGCGACGCGCAAAATAGAGCGAGTGTCAACTGCACAAAACAGTGCGACGCGCAAAATAGCGCGAGTGATAAACTGCACAAAACAGTGCGACGCGCAAAATAGCGCGAGTGTGAACTGCACAAAACAGTGCGACGCGCAAAATAGCGCGAGTGTCAAACTGCACAAACAGTGCGACGCGCAAAATAGCGCGAGTGATAAACTGCACAAAACAGTGCGACGCGCAAAATAGCGCGAGTGTCAAACTGCACAAAACAGTGCGACGCGCAAAATAGCGCGAGTGTGAACTGCACAAAACAGTGCGACGCGCAAAATAGCGCGAGTGTCAAACTGCACAAAACAGTGCGACGCGCAAAATAGCGCGAGTGACAAACTGCACAAACAGTGCGACGCGCAAATAGCGCGAGTGTCAAACTGCACAAAACAGTGCGACGCGCAAATAGCGCGAGTGACAAACTGCACAAAACAGTGCGACGCGCAAAATAGCGCGAGTGATAAACTGCACAAACAGTGCGACGCGCAAAATAGCGCGAGCTGTCAAACTCCACAAACACGTGCGACGCGCAAAATAGCGCGAGTGATAAACTCACAAAAACATGTGCGACGCGCAAAATAGCGCGAGTGTCAAACTGCACAAAAACAGTGCGACGCGCAAAATAGCGCGAGTGATAAACTGCACAAAACAGTGCGACGCGCAAAATAGCGCGAGTGTGAACTGCACAAACAGTGCGACGCGCAAAATAGCGCGAGTGATAAACTGCACAAAACAGTGCGACGCGCAAATAGCGCGATTGATAGACTGCACAAAACAGTGCGGACGCGCAAAATAGCGCGAGTGATCAACTGCCACAAAACAGTGCGACGCGCAAAATAGCGCGAGTGTCAACTGCACAAAACAGTGCGACGCGCAAAATAGCGCGAGTGATAAACTGCACAAACAGTGCGACGCGCAAATAGCGCGAGTGTCAAACTGCACAAAACAGTGCGACGCGCAAAAATAGCGCGAGTGTCAAACTGCACAAAACAGTGCGACGCGCAAAATAGCGCGAGTGATAAACTGCACAAAACAGTGCGACGCACAAAATAGCGCGAGTGTGAACTGCACAAAACAGTGCGACGGGCAAAATAGCGGAGTGATAACTGCACAAACAGTGCGACGCGCAAATAGCGCGAGTGTCAATACTGCACAAAACAGTGCGACGCGCAAAATAGCGCGAGTGTGAACTGCACAAAACAGTGCGACGCGCAAAATAGCGCGAGTGTCAAACTGCACAAAACAGTGCGACGCGCAAAATAGCGCGCGTGTCAAACTGCACAAAACAGTGCGACGCGCAAAATAGCGCGAGTGTCTAACTGCACCAAAACAGTGCGACGCGCAAAATAGCGCGAGTGATCAAACTGCACAAACAGTGCGACGCGCAAAATAGCGCGACTGTCAACGCACAAAACAGTGCGACGCGCAAAATAGCGCCAGTGTCAACTGCACAAAACAGTGCGACGCGCAAAATAGCGCGAGTGATTAACTGCACAAAACAGTGCGACGCGCAAAATAGCGCGAGTGATTAACTGCACAAAACAGTGCGACGCGCAAAATAGCGCGAGTGATTAACTGCACAAAACACTGCGACGCGCAAAAATAGCGCGAGTGTCAACTGCACAAAACAGTGCGACGCGCCAAATAGCGCCAGTGTCAACTACAAAACAGTGCGACGCGCAAAATAGCGCGAGTGATTAACTGCACAAAACAGTGCGACGCGCAAAATAGCGCGAGTGTCAACTGCACAAAACAGTGCGACGCGCAAAATAGCGCGAGTGATTAACTGCACAAAACAGTGCGACGCGCAAAATAGCGCGAGTGTCAACTGCACAAAACAGTGCGACGCGCAAAATAGCGCGAGTGTCAACTGCACAAAACAGTGCGACGCGCAAAATAGCGCGAGTGTCAAACTGCACAAAACAGTGCGACGCGCAAAATAGCGCGAGTGATAAACTGCACAAAACAGTGCGACGCGCAAATAGCGCGAGTGAGAAACTGCACAAAACAGTGCGACGCGCAAATAGCGCGAGTGTCAAACTGCACAAAACAGTGCGACGCGCAAAATAGCGCGAGTGTCAAACTGCACAAAACAGTGCGACGCGCAAAATAGCGCGAGTGTGAACTGCACAAAACAGTGCGACGCGCAAAATAGCGCGAGTGTCAAACTGCACAAAACAGTGCGACGCGCAAAATAGCCGCGAGTGATAAACTGCACAAAACAGTGCGACGCGCAAAATAGCGCGAGTGTCAAACTGCACAAAACAGTGCGACGCGCAAAATAGCGCGAGTGATAAACTGCACAAAACAGTGCGACGCGCAAAATAGCGCGAGTGTGAACTGCACAAAACAGTGCGACGCGCAAAATAGCGCGAGTGATAAACTGCACAAAACAGTGCGACGCGCAAAATAGCGCGAGTGTAAACTGCACCAAACAGTGCGACGCGCAAAATAGCGCGAGTGATAAACTGCACAAAACAGTGCGACGCCGCAAAATAGCGCGAGTGATAAACTGCACAAAACAGTGCGACGCGCAAAATAGCGCGAGTGTCAAACTGCACAAAACAGTGCGACGCGCAAAATAGCGCGAGTGTCAACTGCACAAAACAGTGCCGACGCGCAAAATAGCGCGAGTGTCAACTGCACAAAACAGTGCGACGCGCAAAATAGCGCGAGTGTCAAACTGCACAAAACAGTGCGACCGCGCAAAATAGCGCGAGTGTCAAACTGCACAAAACAGTGCGACGCGCAAATAGCGCGAGTGTCAAAGCACAAAACAGTGCGACGCGCAAAATAGCGCGAGTGTCAAACTGCACAAAACAGTGCGACGCGCAAATAGCGCGAGTGTCAAACTGCACAAACAGTGCGACGCGCAAATAGCGCGAGTGTGAACTGCACAAAACAGTGCGACGCGCAAAATAGCGCGAGTGTCAAACTGCACAAACAGTGCGACGCGCAAAATAGCGCGAGTGATAAACTGCCCAAAACAGTGCGACGCGCAAAATAGCGCGAGTGTCAAACTGCACAAAACAGTGCGACGCGCAAAATAGCGCGAGTGTAAACTGCACAAAACAGGTGCGACGCGCAAAATAGCGCGAGTGTCAAACTGCACAAAACAGTGCGACGCGCAAAATAGCGCGAGTGATAAACTGCACAAACAGTGCGACGCGCAAAATAGCGCGAGTGTCAAACTGCACAAAACAGTGCGACGCGCAAAATAGCGCGAGTGATAAACTGCACAAAACAGTGCGACGCGCAAATAGCGCGAGTGATCAAACTGCACAAACAGTGCGACGCGCAAAATAGCGCGAGTGTGAACTGCACAAAACAGTGCGACGCGCAAAATAGCGCGAGTGATCAAACTGCACAAAACAGTGCGACGCGCAAAATAGCGCGAGTGTGAACTGCACAAAACAGTGCGACGCGCAAAATAGCGCGAGTGATCAACTGCACAAAACAGTGCGACGCGCAAAATAGCGCGAGTGTCAAACTGCACAAAACAGTGCGACGCGCAAAATAGCGCGAGTGTCAAACTGCACAAAACAGTGCGACGCGCAAAATAGCGCGAGTGATAAACTGCACAAAACAGTGCGACGCGCAAAATAGCGCGAGTGTCAAACTGCACAAAACAGTGCGACGCGCAAAATAGCGCGAGTGATAAACTGCACAAACAGTGCGACGCGCAAATAGCGCGAGTGATAAACTGCACAAAACAGTGCGACGCGCAAAATAGCGCGAGTGTCAACTGCACAAAACAGTGCGACGCGCAAAATAGCGCGAGTGATAACTGCACAAAACAGTGCGACGCGCAAAATAGCGCGAGTGTGAACTGCACAAAACAGTGCGACGCGCAAAATAGCGCGAGTGTGAACTGCACAAAACAGTGCGACGCGCAAAATAGCGCGAGTGTCAAACTGCACAAAACAGTGCGACGCGCAAAATAGCGCGAGTGTCAACTGCACAAAACAGTGCGACGCGCAAATAGCGCGAGTGTCAACTGCACAAACAGTGCGACGCGCAAAATAGCGCGAGTGATAAACTGCACAAAACAGTGCGACGCGCAAAATAGCGCGAGTGATAAACTGCACAAAACAGTGCGACGCGCAAAACTAGCGCGAGTGTAACTGCACAAAACAGTGCGACGCGCAAATAGCGCGAGTGTCAACTGCACAAAACAGTGCGACGCGCAAAATAGCGCGAGTGATAACTGCACAAAACAGTGCGACGCGCAAATAGCGCGAGTGTCGAACTGCACAAAACAGTGCGACGCGCAAATAGCGCGAGTGATTAACTGCACAAAACAGTGCGACGCGCAAAATAGCGCGAGTGTCAACTGCACAAAACAGTGCGACGCGCAAAATAGCGCGAGTGATTAACTGCACAAAACAGTGCGACGCGCAAAATAGCGCGAGTGTCAACTGCACAAAACAGTGCGACGCGCAAAATAGCGCGAGTGTCAACTGCACAAAATAGTGCGACGCGCAAAATAGCGCGAGTGATTAACTGCACAAAACAGTGCGACGCGCAAAATAGCGCGAGTGATTAACTGCACAAAACAGTGCGACGCGCAAAATAGCGCGAGTGATTAACTGCACAAAACAGTGCGACGCGCAAAATAGCGCGAGTGATTAACTGCACAAAACATCTCACTCCCGCTATTTTGCACGTCGCACTGTTCCATGCAGTTTTTCAGTTGCGCTATTTTTCACGTCACACTGTTTTGCGCAGTTGACACTAGCGCTATTTTGCGCGTCGCACTGTTTTGTGTAGTTTATCACTCGCGCTATTTTGCGCGTCGCACTGTTTTGTACAGTTTATCACTCGCGCTATTTTGCGCGTCGCACTATTTTCTGCAGCTGACACTCGCGCTATTTTGCGCGTCGCACTGTTTTGTGGAGTTTCTCACTCCCGCTATTTTGCACGTCGCACTGTTTTGGGCAGTTTCTCACTCCCGCTATTTTGCGCGTCGCACTGTTTTGGGCAGTTTATCACTCGCGCTACTTTGCACGTCACACAATTTTGTGCAGTTGACACTCGCGCTACTTTGCGCGTCGCACAGTTTTGTGCAGTTTATCACCCGCGCTATTTTGCGCGTCGCACTGTTTTGCACAGTTTATCACTCCTGCTATTTTGGGCATCGCACTGTTTTGTGCAGTTGACACTAGCGCTATTTTGCGCGTCGCACTGTTTTGTGCAGTTTATCACTCGCGCTATGTTGCCCGTCGCACTGTTTTGTGCAGTTTATCACTCAGCTATTTTGCGCATCGCACTATTTTGTGGAGTTTATCACTGGCGCTATTTTGCGCATCGCACTGTTTTGTGCAATTTATCACTCGCGCTATTTTGCACGTCGCACAGTTTTGGGCAGTTTATCACTCGCGCTATTTTGCGCGTCGCACTGTTTTGTGCAGTTTATCACTCGCGCTGTTTTTCCCGTGGCGCTGTTTTGTGCAGTTGACACTCGCGGTATTTTGCGCATCGCACTGTTTTGTGCAGTTGTCACTCGCGCAATTTCGCGCGTCACTCGATTTTGGGCAGTTGACACTCCCGCTATTTTACGCGTCGCACTGTTTTTTGCAGTTTCTCACTCGCACTATTTTGCGCGTCGCACTGTTTTGGGCAGTTTATCACTCGCGCTATTTTGCACGTCGCACGATCTTGTGCAGTTGACACTCGCGCTATTTTGCGCGTCGCACTGTTTTGTGCAGTTTATCACCCCTGCTATTTTGGGCGTCGCACTGTTTTGTGCAGATGACACTCGAGCTATTTTGCGCGTCGCACTGTTCTGTGCAGTTTTTCACTTGCGCTATTTTGCGCGTCGCACTGTTTTGCGCAGTTGACACTAGCGCTATTTTGCGCGTCGCACTGTTTTGTATTGTTTATCACTCGCGCTATTTTGCGCGTCGCACTATTTTGTGCAGCTGACACTCGCGCTACTTTGCGCGTCGCACTGTTTTGTGCAGTTTCTCACTCCCGCTATTTTACGCGTCGCACTGTTTTGGGCAGTTTATCACTCGCGCTATTTTGCACGTCGCACTGTTTTGTACAGTTGACACTAGCGCTATTTTGCCTGTCGCACTGTTTTGTGCAGTTTATCACTCGCGCTATGTTGCGCGTCGCACTGTTTTGTGGAGTTTATCACTGGCGCTATTTTGCGCGTCGCACTATTTTGTGCAGTTGACACTCGCGCAATTTTGCGCGTCGCACTAATTTGTACCGTTTCTCACTCCCGCTATTTTGCGCGACGCACTGTCCTGTGCAGTTGACATTGATGCTATTTTGCGCGTCGCACTGTTTTGTGCAGTTTATCACTCGCGCTATTTTGCCCGTCGCGCTGTTTTGTGCAGTTGACACTCCCGCTATTTTGCGCGTCGCACGGTTTTGTGGAGTTTATCACTCACGCTATTTTGCGCATCGCACTATTTTCTACAGCTGACACTCGCGCTATTTTGCGCGTCGCACTGTTTTGTGCAGTTTCTCACTCCCACTATTTTGCGCGTCGCACTGTTCTGTGCAGTTGTCACTCGCGCTATTTTGCGCGTCGCACTGTTTTGTGCAGTTTATCACTCGCGCTATTTTGCCCGTCGCTGTTTTGTGCAATTGACAGTAGCGCTATTTTGCGCGTCATACTGTGTTGTGCAGTTTATCACTCGCGCTATTTTGTGCGTCGCATTGTTTTGTGCAGTTTCTCACTCCCGCTATTTTGTGCGTCGCACTGTTCTGTGCAGTTGGCACTCGCGCTATTTTGCGCGTCCCATTGTTTTGTGCTGTTTATCGCTCGTGCTATTTTGCCCGTCGCGTTGTTTTGTGCGGTTGGCACTAGCGCTATTTTGCGCGTCGCCTGATTTTGTGCAGTTGACACTCGCGCTATTTTGCGCGTCACACTGTTCTGTACCGTTTCTCACTCCCGCTATTTTACGCGACGCACTGTTCTGTGCAGTTGACATTGATGCTATTTTGCGCGTCGCACTGTTTTGTGCAGTTTATCACTCGCACTATTTTGCCCGTCGCGCTATTTTGGGCAGTTGACACTAGCGCTTTTTTGCGTGTCGCACTATTTTGTGGAGTTTATCACTCGTGCTTTTTTACGCGTCGCCTCATTTTTTGCATTTTCTCACTCCCGCTATTTTGCGCGTCGCACAGTTTTGTGCAGTTCACACTCGCGCTGTTTTGCGCGTCGCACTATTTTGTGCAGTTTATCACTCGCGCTATTTTGCGCGTCGCACTGTTTTGTGTAGTTTCTCACTCCTGCTATTTTGCACGTCGCACTGTTCTGTGCAGTTTTTCACTTGCGCTATTTTGCGCGTCGCACTGTTTTGTGCAGTTGACACTCGCGCTATTTTACACGTCGCACTGTTTTTTGCAGTTGACACTAGCGCTATTTTACACGTCGCACTATTTTCTGCAGTTTATCACTCGTCCTATTTTACGTGTCGCACTATTTTGTGCACTTGACAATCGTGCTATTTTGCGCGTCGCACTGTTTTGGGCAGTTTATCACTCGCGCTATTTTGCACGTCGCACTGTTTTGTGCAGTTGACACTAGCGCTATTTTGCGCGTCGCACTGTTTTGTGCAGTTTACCACTCGCGCTATGTTGCGCGTCGCACTGTTTTGTGGAGTTTATCACTTCGCTATTTTGCGCGTCGCACTATTTTGTGCAATTGACACTTGCGCTATTTTGCGTGTCGCACTGTTTTGTACCGTTTCTCACTCCTGCTATTTTACGCGACGCACTGTTCTGTGCAGTTGACATTGATGCTTTTTTGCGCGTCGCACTGTTTTGTGCAGTTTATCACTCGCGCTATTTTGCCAGTCACGCTATTTTGTGCAGTTGACACTAGCGCTATTTTGCGCGTCGCACTGTTTTGTGCAGTTTCTCACTCCCGTAATTTTGCGCGTCGCACTGTTCTGGGCAGTTGACCCTTGCGCTATTTTGCGCGTCGCACTGTTTTGTGCAGTTTATCACTCGCGCTATTTTGCGTGTCGCACTGTTTTGTGCAGTTGACACTAGCGCTATTTTGCGCGTCGCACTATTTTGTACAGTGTATCACTCGCGCTATGTTGGGCGTCACACTGTTTTGTGGAGTTTATCACTCGCGCTATTTTGCGCGTCGCACCATTTTATGCAGTTGACACTCGCGCTATTTTGCGCGTCGCACTGTTTTGTACCGTTTCTCACTCCCGCTATTTTGCGCGACGCACTGTTCTGTGCAGTTGACATTGACGCTTTTTTGCGCGTCGCACTGTTTTGTGCAGTTTATCACTCGCGCTATTTTGCACATCGCACAGTTTTGTGCAGTTGACACTCGCGCTATTTTGCGCGTCGCACTGTTTTGTGCAGTTTATCACTCGCGCTATTTTGCGCGTCGCACTGTTTTGTGCAGTTTATCACTCCCGCTATTTTGCGCGTCGCACTGTTTTGTGCAGTTGACACTCGCGCTATTTTGCACGTCGCACTGTTTTTTGCAGTTGACACTAGCGCTATTTTACACGTCGCACTGTTTTGTGCAGTTTATCACACGTCCTATTTTCCGCGTCGCACTATTTTTTGCACTTGACACTCGTACTATTTTGCGCGTCGCACTGTTTTGTGCAGTTTATCACTCGCGCTATTTTGCACGTCGCACTGTTTTGTGCAGTTGACACTCGCGCTATTTTGCGCGTCGCACTATTTTGTGCAGTTTATCACTCGCGCTATTTTGCGCGTCGCACTGTTTTGTGGAGTTTATCACTCCGCTATTTTGCGCGTCGCACTATTTTGTGCAATTGACACTCGCGCTATTTTGCGCGCCGCACTGTTTTGTACCGTTTCTCACTCCTGCTATTTTGCGCGACGCACTGTTCTGTGCAGTTGACATTGATGCTTTTTTTCGCGTCGCACTGTTTTGTGCAGTTTATCACTCGCACTATTTTGCCCGTCGTGCTATTTTGTGCAGTTGACACTACCGCTTTTTTGTGCGTCGCACTATGTTGTGCAGTTTATCACTCGCGCTTTTTTGCGCGTCGCACTGTTTTGTGCAGTTTCTCACTCCCGCTATTTTGCGCATCGCACTGTTTTGTGCAGTTGACACTCGCACTATTTTGCGCGTCGCACTGTTTTTTGCAGTTGACACTAGCGCTATTTTACACGTCGCACTGTTTTCTGCAGTTTATCACTCGTCCTATTTTACACGTCGCACTATTTTGTGCACTTGACAATCGTGCTATTTTGCGCGTCGCACTGTTTTGGGCAGTTTATCACTCGCGCTATTTTGCACGTCGCACTGTTTTGTGCAGTTGACACTAGCGCTATTTTGCGCGTCGCACTGTTTTGTGCAGTTTATCACTCGCGCTATGTTGCGCGTCGCACTGTTTTGTGGAGTTTATCACTTCGCTATTTTGCGCGTCGCACTATTTTGTGCAATTGACACTCGCGCTATTTTGCGTGTCGCACTGTTTTGTACCGTTTCTCACTCCTGCTATTTTGCGCGACGCACTGTTCTGTGCAGTTGACATTGATGCTTTTTTGCGCGTCGCACTGTTTTGTGCAGTTTATCACTCGCGCTATTTTGCCTGTCACGCTATTTTGTGCAGTTGACACTAGCGCTATTTTGCGCATCGCACTGTTTTGTGCAGTTTCTCACTCCCGTAATTTTGCGCGTCGCACTGTTCTGGGCAGTTGACCCTTGCGCTATTTTGCGCGTCGCACTGTTTTGTGCAGTTTATCACTCGTGCGGTTTTGCGTGTCGCACTGTTTTGTGCAGTTGACACTAGCGCTATTTTGCGCGTCGCACTATTTTGTACAGTGTATGACTCGCGCTATGTTGGGCGTCACACTGTTTTGTGGAGTTTATCACTCGCGCTATTTTGTACATCGCACTATTTTATGCAGTTGACACTCGCCCTATTTTGCGCGTCGCACTGTTTTGTACCGTTTCTCACTCCCGCTATTTTGCACGACGCATTGTTCTGTGCAGTTGACATTGATGCTTTTTTGCGCGTCGCACTGTTTTGTGCAGTTTATCACTCGCGCTATTTTGCGCATCGCACAGTTTTGTGCAGTTGACACTCGCGCTATTTTGCGCGTCGCACTGTTTTGTGCAGTTTATCACTCGCGCTATTTTGCGCGTCGCACTGTTTTGTGCAGTTTATCACTCGCGCTATTTTGCGCGTCGCACTGTTTTGTGCAGTTGACACTCGCGCTATTTTGCACGTCGCACAGTTTTTTGCAGTTGACACTAGCGTTATTTTACACGTCGCACTGTTTTGTGCAGTTTATCACTCGTCCTATTTTACGCGTCGCACTATTTTTTGCAGTTGACACTCGTGCTATTTTGCGCGTCGCACTGTTTTGTGCAGTTTATCACTCGCGCTATTTTGCACGTCGCACTGTTTTGTGCAGTTGACACTCGCGCTATTTTGCGCGTCGCACTGTTTTGTGCAGTTTATCACTCGCGCTATTTTGCGCGTCGCACTGTTTTGTGGAGTTTATCACTCCGCTATTTTGCGCGTCGCACTGTTTTGTGCAATTGACACTCGCGCTATTTTGCGCGTCGCACTGTTTTGTACCGTTTCTCACTCCTGCTATTTTGCGCGACGTACTGTTCTGTGCAGTTGACATTGATGCTTTTTTGCGCGTCGCACTGTTTTGTGCAGTTTATCACTCGCGCTATTTTGCACGTCACACTGTTTGGTGCAGTTGACACTAGCGCTATTTTGCGCGTCGCACTATTTTAGGCAGTTTATCACTCGCGCTATTTTGCGCGACGCGCTGTTTTGTGGAGTTTATCACTGGTGCTATTTTACGCGTCGCACTATTTTGTCCCGTTGACACTCGTGCTATTTTGCGGGTCGCACTGTTTTATGCTGTTTAACGCTCGCGCTATTTTGCGCGTTGCACTGTTTTGTGCAGTTTATCACATGCGCTATTTTGCCCGTCGCGCAGTTTCGTGCAGTGGTCGCACTGTTTTGTGCAGTTTATCACTGGCGCTTTTTGGCGCGTTGCACAGTTTTTTGCAGTTGACACTCGCGCTATTTTGCGTGTCGCACTATTTTGTGCAGTTTATCACTCGCGCTATTTTGCGCGTTGCACTGTTTTGTGTAGTTTCTCACTCCCGATATTTTGCGCGGCGCACTGTTCTGTGCAGTGCACACTCGCGCTATTTTGCGCGTCGCACTGTTTTGTACAGTTTCTCACTCCTGCTATTTTGCGTGTCACACTGTTCTGTGCAGTTGACACTCCCGTTATTTTGCGCGTCGCACTGTTTTGTGCAGTTTGTCACTCGCGCTATTTTGCGCGTCACACTATTCTGTGCAGTTGACACTTGCGCTATTTTGCGCGTCGCACTGTTTTGTGCAGTTTATCACTCGCACTATTTTGCGCCTCGCACTATTTTGTGCGGTTGACACTCGCGCTATTTTGCGCGTCGCACTGTTTTGTGCAGTTTATCACTCGCGCTATTTTGCGTGTCGCACTGTTTTGTGCAGTTTTCACTCGCGCTATTTTGCGCGTCGCACTGTTTTGTGCAGTTTGACACTCGCGCTATTTTGCGCGTCGCACTGTTTGTGCAGTTTATCACTCGCGCTATTTTGCGCGTCCGCACTGTTTTGTGCAGTTTGACACTCGCGCTATTTTGCGCGTCGCACTGTTTTGTGCAGTTTGACACTCGCGCTATTTTGCGCGTCGCACTGTTTTGTGCAGTTTGACACTCGCGCTATTTTGCGCGTCGCACTGTTTGTGCAGTTTATCACTCGCGCTATTTTGCGCGTCGCACTGTTTTGTGCAGTTTGACACTCGCGCTATTTTGCGCGTCGCACTGTTTTGTGCAGTTTATCACTCGCGCTATTTTGCGCGTCGCACTGTTTTGTGCAGTTTGATCACTCGCGCTATGTTGCGCGTCGCACTGTTTTGTGCAGTTTGACACTCGCGCTATTTTGCGCGTCGCACTGTTTTGTGCAGTTTATCACTCGCGCTATTTGCGCGTCGCACTGTTTTGTGCAGTTGACACTCGCGCTATTTGCGCGTTGCACTGTTTTGCAAAGTTTCTCACTCCCGCTATTTTGCGCGACGCACTGTCCTGTGCAGTTGACATTGATGCCATTTTGCGCGTCGCATTGTTTTGTGCAGTTTGTCACTCGCGCTATTTTGCCCGTCGCGCTATTTTGTGCAGTTGACACGAGCACTTTTTTGCGTGTCGCACTATTTTCTGCAGTTTATCACTCGCGCTATTTTGCGCGTCGCACTGTTTTGTGCAGTTTACACTCGCGGTATTTTGTGCGTCGCACTGTTTTGTGCAGTTTATTACTCGCGCTATTTTGCGCATCGCACTGTTATGTGCAGTTGACACTCGCACTATTTTGCGCGTCGCACTGTTTTTTGCAGTTGACACTAGCGCTATTTTACACGTCGCACTGTTTTCTGCAGTTTATCACTCGTCCTATTTTACACGTCGCACTATTTTGTGCACTTGACAATCGTGCTATTTTGCGCGTCGCACTGTTTTGGGCAGTTTATCACTCGCGCTATTTTGCACGTCGCACTGTTTTGTGCAGTTGACACTAGCGCTATTTTGCGCGTCGCACTGTTTTGTGCAGTTTATCACTCGCGCTATGTGAGCGTCGCACTGTTTTGGGAGTTTATCACTTCGCTATTTTGCGCGTCGCACTATTTTGTGCAATTGACACTCGCGCTATTTTGCGTGTCGCACTGTTTTGTACCGTTTCTCACTCCTGCTATTTTGCGCGACGCACTGTTCTGTGCAGTTGACATGATGCTTTTTGCGCGTCGCACTGTTTTGTGCAGTTTATCACTCGCGCTATTTTGCCTGTCACGCTATTTTGTGCAGTTGACACTAGCGATATTTTGCGCATCGCACTGTTTTGTGCAGTTTCTCACTCCCGTAATTTTGCGGTCGCACTGTTCTGGGCAGTGTGACCCTTGCGCTATTTTGCGCGTCGCACTGTTTTGTGCAGTTTATCACTCGTGCGGTTTTGCGTGTCGCACTGTTTGTGTGAAGTGACACTAGCGCTATTTGCGCGTCGCACTATTTTGTACAGTGTATGACTCGCGCTATGTTGGGCGTCACACTGTTTTGTGGAGTTTATCACTCGCGCTATTTTGCACATCGCACTATTTTATGCAGTTGACACTCGCCCTATTTTGCGCGTCGCACTGTTTTGTACCGTTTCTCACTCCCGCTATTTTGCGCGACGCACTGTTCTGTGCAGTTGACATTGATGCTTTTTTGCGCGTCGCACTGTTTTGTGCAGTTTATCACTCGCGCTATTTTGCGCATCGCACAGTTTTGTGCAGTTGACACTCGCGCTATTTTGCGCGTCGCACTGTTTTGTGCAGTTTATCACTCGCGCTTTTTTGCGCGTCGCACTGTTTTGTGCATTTTCTCACTCCCGCTATTTTGCGCGTCGCACTGTTTTGTGCAGTTGACACTCGCGCTATTTTGCACGTCGCACAGTTTTTTGCAGTTGACACTAGCGTTATTTTACACGTCGCACTGTTTTGTGCAGTTTATCACTCGTCCTATTTTACGCGTCGCACTATTTTTTGCACTTGACACTCGTGCTATTTTGCGCGTCGCACTGTTTTGTGCAGTTCTCACTCGCGCTATTTTGCACGTCGCACTGTTTTGTGCAGTTGACACTAGCGCTATTTTGCGCGTCGCACTGTTTGTGCAGTTTATCACTCGCGCTATGTTGCGCGTCGCACTGTTTTGTGGAGTTTATCACTCCGCTATTTTGCGCGTCGCACTGTTTTGTGCAATTGACACTCGCGCTATTTGCGCGTCGCACTGTTTGTACCGTTTCTCACTCCTGCTATTTTGCGCGACGTACTGTTCTGTGCAGTTGACATTGATGCTTTTTGCGCGTAGCATGTTTGTGCAGTTTATCACTCGCGCTATTTTGCACGTCACACTGTTTGGGTGCAGTTGACACTAGCGCTATTTTGGCGTCGCACTATTTTAGGCAGTTATCACTCGCGCTATTTTGCGCGACGCGCTGTTTGTGGAGTTATCACTGGTGCTATTTTACGCGTCGCACTTTTGTCCCGTTGACATCGTGTATTTTGCGGGTCGCACTGTTTATGCTGTTTAACGCTCGCGCTATTTTGCGCGTTGCACTGTTTTGTGCAGTTTATCACATGCGTATTTTGCCCGGCGCAGTTCGTGCAGTGGTCGCATGTTTTGTGCAGTTTATCACTGGCGCTTTTTGGCGCGTTGCACAGTTTTTTGCAGTTGACACTCGCGCTATTTTGGTGTCGCACTATTTTGTGCAGTTTATCACTCGCGCTATTTTGCGCGTTGCACTGTTTTGTGTAGTTTCTCACTCCGATATTTGCGCGGCGCACTGTTCTGTGCAGTGCAGACTCGCTATTTTGCGCGTCGCACTTTTGTACAGTTTCTCACTCTGCTATTTTGCGTGTCACACTGTTCTGTGCAGTTGACACTCCCGTTTTTTGCGCGTCGCACTGTTTTGTGCAGTTGTCACTCGCGCTATTTTGCGCGTCACACTATTTTGTGCAGTTCACACTTGCGCTATTTTGCGCGTCGCACTGTTTTGTGCAGTTTATCACTCGCGCTATTTTGCGCGTCGCACTGTTTTGGTGCAGTTTGACACTCGCGCTATTTGCGCGTCGCACTGTTTTGTGCAGTTTGACACTCGCGCTATTTTGCGCGTCGCACTGTTTTGTGCAGTTTATCACTCGCGCTATTTTGCGCGTCGCACTGTTTTGTGCAGTTTGACACTCGCGCTATTTTGCGCGTCGCACTGTTTTGTGCAGTTTAGCACTCGCGCTATTTTGCGCGTCGCACTGTTTTGTGCAGTTTGACACTCGCGCTATTTTGCGCGTCGCACTGTTTTGTGCAGTTTACACTCGCGCTATTTTGCGCGTCGCACTGTTTGTGCAGTTTGACACTCGCGCTATTTTGCGCGTCGCACTGTTTTGTGCAGTTTATCACTCGCGCAATTTTGCGCGTCGCACTGTTTTGTGCAGTTTATCACTCGCGCTATTTTGCGCGTCGCACTGTTTTGTGCAGTTTGACACTCGCGCTATTTTGCGCGTCGCACTGTTTTGTGCAGTTTGATCACTCGCGCTATTTTGCGCGTCGCAGTGTTTTGTGCAATTTATCACTCGCGTTATTTTGGGCGTCGCACTGTTTTGCGGAGTTTAGCACTCGCGCTATTTTGCGCGTTGCACTATATTTTGCAGTTGACACTCGTGCTACTTTGTGCGTTGCACTGTTTTGCAAAGTTTCTCACTCCCGCTATTTTGCGCGACGCACTGTCCTGTGCAGTTGACATTGATGCCATTTTGCGCGTCGCATTGTTTTGTGCAGTTTGTCACTCGCGCTATTTTGCCCGTCGCGCTATTTTGTGCAGTTGACACGAGCACTTTTTTGCGTGTCGCACTATTTTCTGCAGTTTATCACTCGCGCTATTTTGCGCGTCGCACTGTTTTGTGCAGTTTACACTCGCGGTATTTTTTGCGTCGCACTGTTTTGTGCAGTTTATTACTCGCGCTATTTTGCGCATCGCACTGTTTTGTGCAGTTGACACTCGCACAATTTCGAGCGTCGCTCGATTTTGTGCAGTTGACACTCGCGCTATTTGGCGCGTCGCACAGTTTTGTGCAGTTTATCACTCGCTCTATTTTGCGCATCGCCTGTTTTGTCATTTTGACACTCGCGCTATTTTGCGCGTCGCACTGTTTTGTGCAGTTTTACACTCGCGCTATTTTGCGCGTCGCACTGTTTTGTGCAGTTTATCACCGCGCTATTTTGCGCGTCGCACTGTTTTGTGCAGTTCGACACTCGCGCTATTTTGCGCGTCGCACGTGTTTGTGAGTTGACACTCGCGCTATTTTGCGCGTCGCACTGTTGTGCAGTTTGCACTCGCGCTATTTGTGCGCGTCGCACTGTTTTGTGCAGTTACACTCGCGCTATTTTGCGCGTCGCACTGTTTTGTGCAGTTCACACTCGCGCTATTTTGCGCGTCGCACTGTTTTGTGCAGTTTATCACTCGCGCTATTTTGCGCGTCGCCATTTTTTTTGCAGTTTGACACTCGGGCTATTTTGCGCGTCGCACTGTTTTGTGCAGTTTATCACTCGCGCTATTTTGCGCGTCGCACTTTTTGTGCAGTTGACACTCGCGCTATTTGCGCGTCGCACTATTTTGCGCGTCGCACTGTTTTGTGCAGTTACACTCGCTGCGCTATTTTGCGCGTCGCACTGTTTTTGTGCAGTTGACACTCGCGCTATTGTGGCGCTCGTAACACTTTTGGTGCAGTTTGACACTCGCGCTATTTGCGCGTCGCACTGTTTTTGTGCAGTTTATCACACGCGCTATTTTGCGCGTCCGCGTGTTTGTGCAGGTTATCACTCGCGCTATTTGCGCGTCGCACTGTTTTGTTGCAGTTATCACTCGCGCTATTTTGCGCGTCGCACTGTTTTGTGCATTTATCACTAGCGCTATTTGCGCGTCGCACTGTTTTGTGCAGTTTGACACTCGCGCTATTTTGCGCGTCGCACTAGTTTGTGCAGTTTATCACACGCCTATTTTGCGCGTCGCAGTGTTTTGTGCAGTTTGACACTCGCGCTATTTTGCGCGTCGCACTGTTTTGTGCAGTTTGACACTCGCGCTATTTTGCGCGTCGCACTTGTTTTGTGCATTTGATCACTCGCGCTATTTGCGCGTCGCAGTGTTGTGGGCAGTTATCACTCGCGCTATTTTGCGCGACGCACTGTTTGTGGAGTTTATCACTGGTGTATTTTACGCGTCGCTATTTTGTCCCGTTGCACTCGCGCTATTTTGCGGGTCGCACTGTCTTATGTTTATCACTCGCGATATTTGCGCGTTGCACTGTTTTGTGCAGTTATCACTCGCTATTTTGCCGGCGCAGTTTGCGCAGTGGTCACACTGTTTTGTGCAGTTTATCACCGGCGCTTTATGGTGCGTTGCACTGTTTTTGCAGTTGACACTCGCGCTATTTTGCGCGTCGCATATTTTGTACAGTTTATCACTCGCGTATTTTCCGCATCGCACTGTTTTTTGTAGTTTCTCACTCGCTATTTGCGCAGCGCACTGTTCTGTGCAGTGCACACTCGCTCTATTTTGCGCATCGCACTGTTTTGTGCGGTTTATCACTCGCGCTATTTTGCGCGTCGCACTGTTTGTACAGTTCTCACTCTGCTATTTGCGTGAACTGTTCTGTGCAGTTTATCACTCGCGCTATTTTGCGCGTCGCACTGTTTTGTGCAGTTTGACACTCGCGCTATTTTGCGCGTCGCACTGTTTTGTGCAGTTTGATCACTCGCGCTATTTTGCGCGTCGCACTGTTTTGTGCTGTTTGACACTCGCGCTATTTTGCGCGTCGCACTGTTTTGTGCAGTTTGACACTCGCGCTATTTTGCGCGTTCGCACTGTTTTGTGCAGTTTATCACTCGCGCTATTTTGCGCGTCGCACTGTTTTGTGCAGTTTGACACTCGCGCTATTTTGCGCGTCGCACTGTTTTGTGCAGTTTGACACTCGCGCTATTTTGCGCGTCGCACTGTTTTGTGCAGTTTATCACTCGCGCTATTTTGCGCGTCGCACTGTTTTGTGCAGTTTATCACTCGCGCTATTTTGCGCGTCGCACTGTTTTGTGCAGTTTGACACTCGCGCTATTTTGCGCGTCGCACTGTTTTGTGCAGTTTATCACTCGCGCTATTTTGCGCGTCGCAGTGTTTTGTGCAGTTTGACACTCGCGCTATTTTGCGCGTCGCACTGTTTTGTGCGGTTATTTTGCGCGTCGCACTGTTTTGTGCAGTTTGACACTCGCGCTATTTTGCGCGTCGCACTGTTTGTGCATGTTATCACTCGCGGCTATTTTGCCGCGTCGCCGGTTTTGGTGCAGTATGACACTCGCGCTCTTTTGCGCGTCGCACTGTTTTGTGCAGTTTATCACTCGCGCTATTTGCGCGTCGCACTGTTTTGTGCAGTTTGACACTCGCGCTATTTTGCGCGTCGACACTGTTTTGTGCAGTTTGACACTCGCGCTATTTTGCGCGTCGCACTGTTTTGTGCAGTTTGACACTCGCGCTATTTGCGCGTCGCACTGTTTTGTGCAGTTTAGTCACTCGCGCTATTTTGCGCGTCGCAGTGTTTTGTGCAGTTTATCACTCGCGCTATTTGCGCGTCGCACTTTTTGTTCAGTTTATCACTCGCGCTATTTTGCGCATCGCAGTGTTTTGTGCAGGTTGACACTCGCGCTATTTTGCGCTTCGCACTGTTTGTGTGCGTTTATCACTCGCGCTATTTTGCGCGTCGCACTGTTTGTGCAGTTTGACACTCGCGCTATTTTGCGCGTCGCACTGTTTGTGCAGTTTACACTCGCGCTATTTGCGCGTCGCACTGTTTGTGCAGTTTGACACTCGCGCTATTTTGCGCGTCGCCTGTTTTGTGCAGTTTATCACTCGCGCTATTTGCGCGTCGCACGTGTTTGTGCAGTTTGACACTCGCGCTATTTTGCGCGTCGCAGTGTTTTGTGCAGTTTGACACTCGCGCTATTTGCGCGTCGCACTGTTTGTGCAGTTTATCACTCGCGCTATTTTGCGCGTCGCACTGTTTTGTGCAGTTTGACACTCGCGCTATTTTGCGCGTCGCACTGTTTTGTGCAGTTTATCACTCGCCTATTTTGCGCGTCGCACTGTTTTGTGCAGTTTGACACTCGCGCTATTTTGCGCGTCGCACTGTTTTGGTGCAGTTTATCACTCGCGCTATTTTGCGCGTCGCACTGTTTTGTGCAGTTTGACACTCGCGCTATTTTGCGCGTCGCACTGTTTTGTGCAGTTTGATCACTCGCGCTATTTTGCGCTCGCACTGTTTTGTGCAGTTTGACACTCGCGCTATTTTGCGCGTCGCACTGTTTGTGCAGTTTATCACTCGCGCTATTTTGCGCGTCGCACTGTTTGTGCAGTTTGACACTCGCGCTATTTTGCGCGTCGCACTGTTTTGTGCAGTTTATCACTCGCGCTATTTTGCGCGTCGCACTGTTTTGTGCAGTTTGACACTCGCGCTATTTGCGCGTCGCACTGTTTTGTGCAGTTTATCACTCGCAGCTATTTTGCGCGTCGCAGTGTTTGTGCAGTTGACACTCGCGCTATTTTGCGCGTCGCACTGTTTTGTGCAGTTTATCACTCGCGCTATTTTGCGCGTCGCACTGTTTTGTGCAGTTTGACACTCGCGCTATTTTGCGCGGCGCACTATTTTGTGCAGTTTGATCACTCGCGCTATTTTGCGCGTCGCACTGTTTTGTGCAGTTTATCACTCGCGCTATTTTGCGCGTCGCACTGTTTTGTGCAGTTTATCACTCGCGCTATTTTGCGCGTCGCACTGTTTTGTGCAGTTTATCACTCGCGCTATTTTGCGCGTCGCACTGTTTTGTGCAGTTCACACTCGCGCTATTTTGCGCGTCGCACTGTTTTGGTGCAGTTTGACACAGCGCGCTATTTTGCGCGTCGCACTGTTTTGTGCAGTTTGACACTCGCGCTATTTTGCGCGTCGCACTGTTTGTGCAGTTTATCACTCGCGCTATTTTGCGCGTGCAGTTGACACTCGCGCTATTTTGCGCGTCGCACTGTTTTGTGCAGTTTGACACTCGCGCTATTTTGCGCGTCGCACTGTTTTGTGCAGTTGACACTCGCGCTATTTTGCGCGTCGCACTGTTTTGTGCAGTTGACACTCGCGCTATTTTGCGCGTCGCACTGTTTTGTGCAGTTTATCACTCGCGCTATTTTGCGCGTCGCACGTGTTTTGTGCAGTTGACACTCGCGCTATTTTGCGCGTCGCACTGTTTTGTGCAGTTGACACTCGCGCTATTTTGCGCGTCGCAGTGTTTTGTGCAGTTTGACACTCGCGCTATTTTGCGCGTCGCACTGTTTTGTGCAGTTGACACTCGCGCTATTTTGCGCGTCGCACTGTTTTGTGCAGTTGACACTCGCGCTATTTTGCGCGTCGCACTGTTTTGTGCAGTTATCACTCGCGCTATTTTGCGCGTCGCACTGTTTTGTGCAGTTTATCACTCGCGCTATTTTGCGCGTCGCACTGTTTTGTGCAGTTCACACTCGCGCTATTTTGCGCGTCGCACTGTTTTGTGCAGTTTATCACTCGCGCTATTTTGCGCGTCGCACTGTTTGTGTGCAGTTTATCACTCGCGCTATTTTGCGCTCGCACTGTTTTGTGCAGTTTGACACTCGCGCTATTTTTCGCGTCGCACTGTTTTGTGCAGTTTATCACTCGCGCTATTTTGCGCGTCGCACTGTTTTGTGCAGTTTGACACTCGCGCTATTTTGCGCGTCGCACTGTTTGTGCAGTTTGACACTCGCGCTATTTTGGCGCGTCGCACTGTTTTGTGCAGTTATGACACTCGCGCTATTTTGGCGCGTCGCACTGTTTTGTGCAGTTTATCACTCAGCGCTATTTGCGCGTCGCACTGTTTTGTGCAGTTCACACTCGCGCTATTTTGCGCGTCGCACTGTTTTGTGCAGTTTATCACTCGCGCTATTTTGCGCGTCGCACTGTTTTGTGCAGTTGACACTCGCGCTATTTTGCGCGTCGCAGCTGTTTTGTGCAGTTTATCACTCGCGCTATTTTGCGCGTCGCAGCTGTTTTGTGCAGTTTGACACTCGCGCTATTTTGCGCGTCGCACTTGTTTTGTGCAGTTTGATCACTCGCGCTATTTGCCGTCGCACTGTTTTGTGCATTTTACACAGCGCTATTTTGCGCGTCGCACTGTTTTGTGCAGTTTATCACTCGCGCTATTTGCGCGTACGCACTGTTTTGTGCAGTTTGACACTCGCGCTATTTTGCGCGTCGCACTGTTTTGTGCAGTTTCGACACTCGCGCAATTTTGCGCGTCGCACTGTTTTGTGCAGTTTATCACTCCGCCTATTTGTGCCGTCGCACATGTTTTGTGAAAGTTGATCCTCGCGCTATTTGCGCAGTCGCACGTTTTGTGCAGTTTTATCACTCGCTATGGTTTGCGCGTCGCACTGTTTTGTGCAAGTTTATCACTCGCTGCTATTTTGCGCGTCAGCACTGTTTTGTGCAGTTGACACTCGGCGCTATTTTGCGCGTCGCACTGTTTTTGTGCAGTTTATACTCGCGCTATTTTGCGCGTCGCACTGTTTTGTGCAGTTTATCACTCGCGCTATTTTGCGCGTCGACCAGTTTTGTGCAGTTGACCTCGCGCTATTTTGCGCGTCGCACTAGTTTTGTGCAGTTATCACTCGCTTATTTGGCGCGTCGCACTGTTTTGTGCAGTTTATCACTCGCGCTATTTTGCGCGTCGCACTGTTTTGTGCACTTGACACTAGCGCTATTTTGCGCGTCGCATTGTTTTCTGCAGTTTATCACTCGCGCTATTTTGCCCGTCGCACTGTATTGTGCAGTTTATCACTCCCACTATTTTGCGCGTCGCACTATTTTGTGCGGTTCACGCCAGCGCTATTTTGCGCGTCGCATTGTTTTTGCTGTTTATCACTCACGCTATTTTGTGCGTCGCACTATTTTGTGCAGTTTCTCACTTCTGCTATTTTGCGCGTCCCACTGTTCTGTGCAGTTGACACTCGCTATTTTGCGCGTCGCACTGTGTTGCGCAGTTTATCACTGGCGCTATTTTGCGCGTCGCACTGTTTTGTGCAGTTGACACTATCGCTATTTTACGCGTCGCACAGTTTTTTGCAGTTTATCACTCGTGCTATTTTGCGCGTCGCACTATTTTGTGCACTTGACACTCGCGCTATTTTCCGCGTCACACAGTTTTGTGCTGTTGGCAATCGCGCTATTTTGCGCGTCGCACTGTTTTGTGCAGTTTGACACTCGCGCTATTTTGCGCGTCGCACTGTTTTGTGCAGTTTATCACTCGCGCTATTTGCGCGTCGCACTGTTTTGTGCAGTTTGACACTCGCGCTATTTGCGCGTCGCACTGTTTGTGCAGTTTGACACTCGCGCTATTTGCGCGTCGCACTGTTTTGTGCAGTTTGACACTCGCGCTATTTTGCGCGTCGCACTGTTTTGTGCAGTTTATCACTCGCGCTATTTTGCGCGTCGCACTGTTTTGTGCAGTTTGACACTCGCGCTATTTTGCGCGTCGCACTGTTTGTGCAGTTTATCACTCGCGCTATTTTGCGCGTCGCACTGTTTTGTGCAGTTTATCACTCGCGCTATTTTGCGCGTCGCACTGTTTTGTGCAGTTTGACACTCGCGCTATTTTGCGCGTCGCACTGTTTTGTGCAGTTTGACACTCGCGCTATTTTGCGCGTCGCACTGTTTTGTGCAGTTTGACACTCGCGCTATTTTGCGCGTCGCACTGTTTTGTGCAGTTCACACTCGCGCTATTTTGCGCGTCGCACTGTTTTGTGCAGTTTGACACTCGCGCTATTTTGCGCGTCGCACTGTTTTGTGCAGTTTATCACTCGCGCTATTTTGCGCGTCGCACGGTTTTTTGTGTTTATCACCTCGCGCTATTATTGCCGGCGAACTGTTTTGTGCAGTTTGACACTCGCGCTATTTTGCGGCGTCGCACTGTTTTGTGCAGTTTTACACTCGCGCTATTTTGCAGCGTCGCACTGTTTTGTGCAGTTTTGACACTCGCGCTATTTTGCGCGTCGCACTGTTTTGTGCAGTTTACACTCGCGCTATTTTGCGCGTCGCAGTGTTTTGTGCAGTTGACACTCGCGCTATTTTGCGCGTCGCACTGTTTTGTAGCAGTTTATCCACTCGCGCTATTTTGCGCGTCGCACTGTTTTGTGCAGTTTACACTTGCGCTGTTTGCGCGTGCCACTGTTTTGTGCAGTTTATCACTCGAGCTATTTTGCGCGTCGCACCTGTTTTGTGCAGTTTATCACGCGCGCTATTTTGCGCGTCGCACTGTTTTGTGCATGTTGAACACTCGCGCTATTTTGCGCGTCGCACTGTTTTTGCATTTGATCACTCGCGCTATTTTGCGCGGTCACATGTTTTGTGCAGGTATGACACTCGCGCTATTTTGCGCGTCGCACTGTTTGTGCAGTTTATCACTCGCGCTATTTTGCGCGTCGCACTGTTTTGGGCAGTTTATCACTCGCCTATTTTGCGCGTCGCACTGTTTTGTGCAGTTGACACTCGCGCTATTTTGCGCGTCGCACTGTTTTGTGCAGTTTAACACTCGCGCTATTTGCGCCGTCGCACTGTTTTGTGCAGTTTGACACTCGCGCTATTTTGCGCGTCGCACTGTTTTGTGCAGTTTGACACTCGCGCTATTTTGCGCGCGCACTGTTTTGTGCAGTTTATCACTCGCGCTATTTTGCGCGTCGCACTGTTTTGTGCAGTTTGACACTCGCGCTATTTTGCGCGTCGCACTGTTTTGTGCAGTTCACACTCGCGCTATTTTGCGCGTCGCACTGTTTTGTGCAGTTTATCACTCAGCTATTTTGCGCGTCGCACTGTTTTGTGCAGTTCACACTCGCGCTATTTTGCGCGTCGCACTGTTTTGTGCAGGTTATCACTCGCGCTATTTTGCGCGTCGCACTGTTTTGTGCAGTTTGACACTCGCGCTATTTTGCGCGTCGCACTGTTTTGTGCAGTTTGACACTCGCGCTATTTTGCGCGTCGCACTGTTTTGTACAGTTCACACTCGCGCTATTTTGCGCGTCGCACTGTTTTGTGCAGTTTGACACTCGCGCTATTTGCGCGTCGCACTGTTTTGTGCAGTTTATCACTCGCGCTATTTTGCGCGTCGCACTGTTTTGTGCAGTTTGACACTCGCGCTATTTTGCGCGTCGCACTGTTTTGTGCAGTTTATCACTTGCGCTATTTTGCGCGTCGCACTGTTTTGTGGCAGTTTGACACTCGCGCTATTTTGCGCGTCGCACTGTTTTGTGCAGTTTATCACTCGCGCTATTTTGCGCGTCGCACTGTTTTGTGCAGTTTGACACTCGCGCTATTTTGCGCGTCGCACTGTGTTGTGCAGTTTGACACTCGCGCTATTTTGCGCGTCGCACTGTTTGTGCAGTTTGACACTCGCGCTATTTTGCGCGTCGCATTGTTTTGTGCAGTTCTCACTCGCGCTATTTGCGCGTCGCAGTGTTTTGTGCAGTTTGATCACTCGCGCTATTTTTGCTGCGTCGCACTGTTTGTGCAGGTTGACACTCGCGCTAGTTTTGCGCGTCGCACTGTTTTGTGCAGTTTGACACTCGCGCTATTTTGCGCGTCGCACTGTTTGTGCAGTTTATCACTCGCGCTATTTTGCGCGTCGCACTGTTTTGTGCAGTTCACACTCGCGCTATTTTGCGCGTCGCACTGTTTTGTGCAGTTTATCACTCGCGCTATTTTGCGCGTCGCACTGTTTTGTGCAGTTTGACAACTCGCGCTATTTTGCGCGTCGCACTGTTTTGTGCAGTTGACACTCGCGCTATTTTGCGCGTCGCACTGTTTTTGTGCAGTTTACACTCGCGCTATTTTGCGCGTCGCACTGTTTTGTGCAGTTTGACACTCGCGCTATTTTGCGCGTCGCACTGTTTGTGCAGTTCACACTCGCGCTATTTTGCGCGTCGCACTGTTTTGTGCAGTTTGACACTCGCGCTATTTTGCGCGTCGCACTGTTTGTGCAGTTTGACCGTCGCGCTATTTTGCGCGTCGCACTGTTTTGTGCAGTTTGATCACTCGCGCTATTTTGCGCGTCGCACTGTTTTGTGCAGTTTATCACTCGCGCTATTTTGCGCGTCGCACTGTTTTGTGCAGTTGACACTCGCGCTATTTTGCGCGTCGCACTGTTTTGGGCAGTTTATCACTCGCGCTATTTTGCGCGTCGCACGTTTGGTGCAGTTTATCAATCGCGCTATTTTGCGCGTCGCACTGTTTTGTGCAGTTTGACACTCGCGCTATTTTGCGCGTCGCACATGTTTTGTGCAGTTTATCACTCGTCGCCTATTTTGCGCGTCGCACTGTTTTGTGCAGTTTGACACTCGCGCTATTTTGCGCAGTCGCACTGTTTTGTGCATTTATCACTCGCGCTATTTGGGGGGGGGCACGTCGCACGGTTTTGTGCAGTTTATCACTCGCGCTATTTTGCCGTCGCACCTGTTTTGTGCAGTTTGACACTCGCGCTATTTTGCGCGTCGCACGTTTGTGGCAGTTATCACTAGCGCTATTTTGCGCGTCGCAGTGTTTGTGCAGTTTATCACTCGCGCTATTTTGGCGCGTCGCACAAGTTTTGTGCATTTGAGCACTAGCGCTATTTTGGCGCGTCGCAGTGTTTGTGCAGTTTATCACTCGCGCTATTTTGCGCGTCGCACTGTTTGGTGCAGTTTATCACTCGCGCTATTTTGCGCGTCGCACTGTTTTGTGCAGTTTGACAGTCGCGCTATTTTGCGCGTCGCACTGTTTGTGCAGTTGATCACTCGCGCTATTTTGCGCGTCGCACTGTTTTGTGCAGTTTGACACTCGCGCTATTTTGCGCGTCGCACTGTTTTGTGCAGTTTATTCACTCGCGCAATTTTCCACGTCACACTGTTTTGTGCAGTTTATCACTCGCGCTATTTTGCGCGTAGCACTGTTTTGTGAAGTTTGACACTCGCGCGAATTTACCCGTCGCGTTGTTTTTTACAGTTTATCACTCGCGCTATTTTGCGCGTCGCTCTGTTTCGTGCTGTTTGACACTCGCGCAATTTTGCGCGTCGCACTATTTTGTGCAGTTCAGACTCGTGCTATTTTGCGCGTCGCACTAGTTTTGTGCAGTTTTGACACTCGCGCTATTTGCGCGTCGCACTGTTTGTGCAGTTTATCACTCGTGCTATTTTGCGCGTAGCACTGTTTTGTGCATTTTGACACTCGCGCTATTTTGCGTGTAGCACTGTTTTGTGAAGTTCACACTCGCGCCATTTTTGAGCGTCGCACCGTTTTGTGCAGTTTATCAATCGCGCTATTTGGCGCGTCGCACTGTTTCGTGCCGCTTTATTTTGCGCGTCGCACTGTTTTGTGCAGTTTATCACTCCTGCTATTTGGCAGGTCGCACTGTTTTGTGCAGTTGACACTAGCGCTATTTTGCGCGTCGCACTGTTTTGTGCAGTTTATCACTCGCGCTATTTTGCGCGTCGCACAATTTTGTGCAGTTGACACTCGCGCTATTTTGCGCGTCGCACTGTTTTGTGCAGTTTATCACTCGCGCTATTTTGTACGTCACACTGTTTTGACACTCGCGCTATTTTGCGCGTCGCACTGTTTTGTGCAGTTTATCAACCGCGCTATTTTGCGCGTTGCACTGTTTTGTGCTGTTTATCACTCCTGCTATCTTGCGCGACGCACTGTTTTGTGCAGTTGGCACTCGCGCTATTTTGCGCGTCGCACTGTTTTGTGCAGCTGACACTCGCGCTATTTTTCGCGTCGCACTGTTTTGTCCAGTTTATCGCCGCGATATTTTGCGTGTCGCACTGTTTTGTGCAATTTATCACTATTTTGCGCGTCGCACTGTTTTGTGCAGTTTGACACTCGCGCTATTTTGCGCGTCGCACTGTTTTGTGCAGTTTAGACACTCGCGCTATTTTGCGCGTCGCACTGTTTTGTGCAGTTTATCACTCGCGCTATTTTGCGCGTCGCACTGTTTTGTGCAGTTTGACACTCGCGCTATTTTGCGCGTCGCACTGTTTGTGCAGTTTGATCACTCGCGCTATTTTGCGCGTCGCACTGTTTTGTGCAGTTTAGCACTCGCGCTATTTTGCGCGTCGCACTGTTTTGTGCAGTTTATCACTCGCGCTATTTTGCGCGTCGCACTGTTTGTGCAGTTTGATCACTCGCGCTATTTTGCGCGTCGCACTGTTTTGTGCAGTTTGACACTCGCGCTATTTTGCGCGTCGCACTGTTTTGTGCAGTTATCACTCGCGCTATTTTGCGCGTCGCACTGTTTTGTGCAGTTCACACTCGCGCTATTTTGCGCGTCGCACTGTTTTGTGCAGTTTATCACTCGCGCTATTTTGCGCGTCGCACTGTTTTGTGCAGTTTGACACTCGCGCTATTTTGCGCGTCGCACTGTTTTGTGCAGTTTATCACTCGCGCTATTTTGCGCGTCGCACTGTTTGTGCAGTTTCACACTCGCGCTATTTTGCGCGTCGCACTGTTTTGTGCAGTTATCACTCGCGCTATTTTGCGCGTCGCACTGTTTTGTGCAGTTTATCACTCGCGCTATTTTGCGCGTCGCACTGTTTTGTGCAGTTATCACTCGCGCTATTTGCGCGTCGCACTGTTTTGTGCAGTTTATCACTCGCGCTATTTTGCGCGTCGCACTGTTTTGTGCAGTTTATCACTCGCGCTATTTTGCGCGTCGCACTGTTTTGTGCAGTTCACACTCGCGCTATTTTGCGCGTCGCACTGTTTTGTGCAGTTTATCACTCGCGCTATTTTGCGCGTCGCACTGTTTTGTGCAGTTCACACTCGCGCTATTTGCGCGTCGCACTGTTTGTGCAGTTTCACACTCGCGCTATTTGCGCGTCGCACTGTTTTGTGCAGTTTATCACTCGCGCTATTTTGCGCGTCGCACTGTTTTGTGCAGTTTATCACTCGCGCTATTTTGCGCGTCGCACTGTTTTGTGCAGTTTATCACTCGCGCTATTTTGCGCGTCGCACTGTTTTGTGCAGTTGACACTCGGCTATTTTGCCGTCGCACTGTTTTGTGCAGTTTACACTCGCGCTATTTGCGCGTCGCACTGTTTTGTGCAGTTTGACACTCGCGCTATTTTGCGCGTCGCACTGTTTTGTGCAGTTTGACACTCGCGCTATTTTGCGCGTCGCACTGTTTTGTGCAGTTTGACACTCGCGCTATTTTGCGCGTCGCACTGTTTTGTGCAGTTTAGACACTCGCGCTATTTTGCGCGTCGCACTGTTTTGTGCAGTTTGACACTCGCGCTATTTTGCGCGTCGCACTGTTTTGTGCAGTTCACACTCGCGCTATTTTGCGCGTCGCACTGTTTGTGCAGTTTGACACTCGCGCTATTTTGCGCGTCGCACTGTTTTGTGCAGTTTGACACTCGCGCTATTTTGCGCGTCGCACTGTTTTGTGCAGTTTGATCACTCGCGCTATTTTGCGCGTCGCATGTTTTGTGCAGTTTATCACTCGCGCTATTTTGCGCGTCGCACTGTTTTGTGCAGTTTGACACTCGCGCTATTTTGCGCGTCGCACTGTTTTGTGCAGTTTGACACTCGCGCTATTTTGCGCGTCGCACTGTTTTGTGCAGTTCACACTCGCGCTATTTTGCGCGTCGCACTGTTTGTGCAGTTTACACTCGCGCTATTTTGCGCGTCGCACTGTTTTGTGCAGTTTGATCACTCGCGCTATTTTGCGCGTCGCACTGTTTTGTGCAGTTTGACACTCGCGCTATTTTGCGCGTCGCACTGTTTTGTGCAGTTCACACTCGCGCTATTTTGCGCGTCGCACTGTTTTGTGCAGTTTATCACTCGCGCTATTTTGCGCGTCGCACTGTTTTGTGCAGTTTATCACTCGCGCTATTTTGCGCGTCGCACTGTTTGTGCAGTTTATCACTCGCGCTATTTTGCGCGTCGCACTGTTTTGTGCAGTTCACACTCGCGCTATTTTGCGCGTCGCACTGTTTTGTGCAGTTTATCACTCGCGCTATTTTGCGCGTCGCACTGTTTTGTGCAGTTTGACACTCGCGCTATTTTGCGCGTCGCACTGTTTTGTGCAGTTTGACACTCGCGCTATTTTGCGCGTCGCACTGTTTTGTGCAGTTTGACACTCGCGCTATTTTGCGCGTCGCACTGTTTTGTGCAGTTCACACTCGCGCTATTTGCGCGTCGCACTGTTTTGTGCAGTTTATCACTCGCGCTATTTTGCGCGTCGCACTGTTTTGTGCAGTTGACACTCGCGCTATTTTGCGCGTCGCACTGTTTGTGCAGTTTATCACTCGCGCTATTTTGCGCGTCGCACTGTTTTGTGCAGTTGACACTCGCGCTATTTTGCGCGTCGCACTGTTTGTGCAGTTCACACTCGCGCTATTTTGCGCGTCGCACTGTTTTGTGCAGTTTATCACTCGCGCTATTTTGCGCGTCGCACTGTTTTGTGCAGTTGACACTCGCGCTATTTTGCGCGTCGCACTGTTTTGTGCAGTTTATCACTCGCGCTATTTTGCGCGTCGCACTGTTTTGTGCAGTTTATCACTCGCGCTATTTTGCGCGTCGCACTGTTTTGTGCAGTTTGATCACTCGCGCTATTTTGCGCGTCGCACTGTTTTGTGCAGTTTGACACTCGCGCTATTTTGCGCGTCGCACTGTTTGTGCAGTTTGATCACTCGCGCTATTTTGCGCGTCGCACTGTTTTGTGCAGTTTGACACTCGCGCTATTTTGCGCGTCGCACTGTTTGTGCAGTTTATCACTCGCGCTATTTGCGCGTCGCACTGTTTTGTGCAGTTTGACACTCGCGCTATTTTGGCGTCGCACTGTTTTGTGCAGTTTGACACTCGCGCTATTTTGCGCGTCGCACTGTTTTGTGCAGTTTATCACTCGTCGCTATTTTGCGCGTCGCACTGTTTTGTGCAGTTTATCACTAGCGCTATTTTTGCGCGCGCACTGTTTTGTGCAGTTTGACACTCGCGCTATTTTGCGCGTCGCACTGTTTTGTGCTTTATCACTCGCGCTATTTTGCGCGTCGCACTGTTTTGTGCAGTTTGACACTCGCGCTATTTTGCGCGTCGCACGTGTTTTGTTGCAGTTTATCACCCGCGCTATTTTTGCGCGTCGCAATGTTTTGTGCAGTTTGACACTCGCGCTATTTTGCGCGTCGCAACTGTTTTGTGCGTTTGACACTCGCGCTAGTATTTGCGCTTCGCACTGTTTTGTGTGCAGTTTACACTACGCGCTATTTTGCGCGTCGCACGTGTTTTGTGCAGTTTGACACGTCGCGCTATTTTGCGCGTCGCAGTGTTTTGTGCAGTTTGACACTCGCGCTATTTTGCGCGTCGCACGTGTTTTGTACAGTTTCACACTCCCGCTATTTTGCGTGACACACAGTTCTGTGCAGTTGACAGTGATGCTATTTTGCGCGTCGCACTGTTTTGTGCAGTTTATCACTCGGGCTATTTTGTGCAGTTGACACTAGCGCTTTTTTGCGCGTAGCCCTATTTTGTGCAGTTTACCACTCGTGCTTTTTTGCCCGTCGCACAGTTTTGTGTAGTTTCTCACTCCCGCAATTTTGCGCGTCGCACTGTTTTGTGCAGCTGACACTCGCGCTATGTTGCGCGTCGCACTGTTTTGTGCAGTTGACACACGCGGTATTTTGCGCGTCACACTGTTTTGTGCAGTTTATCACTCGCATTATTTTGCGCTTCGCACTGTTTTGTGCAGTTTATCAACCGCGCTATTTTGCGCGTCGCACTGTTTTGTGCTGTTTATCACTCCTGCTATCTTGCGCGTCGCACTGTTTTGTGCAGCTGACACTCGCGCTATTTTTCGCGTTGCACTGTTTTGTCCAGTTTATGCAGTTTGACACTCGCGCTATTTTGCGCGTCGCACTGTTTTGTGCAGTTTGACACTCGCGCTATTTTGCGCGTCGCACTGTTTTGTGCAGTTTGACACTCGCGCTATTTTGCGCGTCGCACTGTTTGTGCAGTTTATCACTCGCGCTATTTTGCGCGTCGCACTGTTTTGTGCAGTTTGACACTCGCGCTATTTTGCGCGTCGCACTGTTTTGTGCAGTTTATCACTCGCGCTATTTTGCGCGTCGCACTGTTTTGTGCAGTTTACACTCGCGCTATTTTGCGCGTCGCACTGTTTGTGCAGTTTATCACTCGGGCTATTTTGCGCGTCGCACTGTTTTGTGCAGTTTGACACTCGCGCTATTTTGCGCGTCGCACTGTTTTGTGCAGTTTGTACACTCGCGCTATTTTGCGCGTCGCACTGTTTTGTGCAGTTTGATCACTCGCGCTATTTTGCGCGTCGCACTGTTTTGTGCAGTTGACACTCGCGCTATTTGCGCGTCGCACTGTTTTGTGCAGTTTGACACTCGCGCTATTTTGCGCGTCGCACTGTTTTGTGCAGTTGACACTAGCGCTGTTTTGCACGTCGTACTATTTTGTGCAATTTATCAGTCGCGCTATTTTGCGCGTCGCACTGTTTTGTGGAGTTTATAACTCGCGCTATTTTGCGCGTCGCACTATTTCGTACAGTTGACACTCGCGCTATTTTGCGCGTCGCACTGTTTTGTACAGTTTCACACTCCCGCTATTTTGGGCGACACACTGTTCTGTGCAGTTGACATTGATGCTATTTTGCGCGTCGCACTGTTTTGTGCAGTTTATCAGTCGCGGTATTTTGTCCGTCGCGCTATTTTCTGCTGTTGACACTAGCGCTTTTTTGCGCGTCGCACTATTTTGTGCAGTTTATCACTCTCGCTTTTTTGCGCGTCGCACTGTTTTGTGTTGTTTCTCACTCCCGCAATTTGCGCGTCGCACTATTTTGTGTAGTTGACACTCGCGCTATTTTGCGCGTCGCACTGTTTTGTGCAGTTTATCACTCGCGCTATTTTACGCGTCGCACTGTTTTGTGCAGTTTGATCACTCGCGCTATTTTGCGCGTCGCACTGTTTGTGCAGTTTGACACTCGCGCTATTTTGCGCGTCGCACTGTTTTGTGCAGTTTGACACTCGCGCTATTTTGCGCGTCGCAGTGTTTTGTGCAGTTTGATCACTCGCGCTATTTTGCGCGTCGCACTGTTTTGTGCAGTTTGACACTCGCGCTATTTTGCGCGTCGCACTGTTTTGTGCAGTTTGACACTCGCGCTATTTTGCGCGTCGCACTGTTTTGTGCAGTTTATCACTCGCGCTATTTTGCGCGTCGCAGTGTTTTGTGCAGTTTGACACTCGCGCTATTTGCGCGTCGCACTGTTTTGTGCAGTTTATCACTCGCGCTATTTTGCGCGTCGCACTGTTTTGTGCAGTTTGACACTCGCGCTATTTTGCGCGTCGCACTGTTTTGTGCAGTTTGATCACTCGCGCTATTTTGCGCGTCGCACTGTTTTGTGCAGTTTGACACTCGCGCTATTTTGCGCGTCGCACTGTTTTGTGCAGTTTGACACTCGCGCTATTTGGCGCGTCGCACTGTTTTGTGCAGTTTGATCACTCGCGCTATTTTGCGCGTCGCACTGTTTTGTGCAGTTTGACACTCGCGCTATTTTGCGCGTCGCACTGTTTTGTGCAGTTTGACACTCGCGCTATTTTGCGCGTCGCACTATTTTGTGCAGTTTATCACTCGCGCTATTTGCACGTCGCAGTATTTTGTGGAGTTTATCACTCGCGCTATCTTGCGCGTCGCACTATTTTGTCCCGTTGACACTCGGGCTATTTTGCGCGACACACTGTTTTGTGCAGTTTATCACTCGTGCAATTTTGTGCGTCGCACTGTTTTGTGCAGTTTATCACTCGCGCTATTTTGCACGTCGCACTGTTTTGTGCAGTTGACACTCGCACTATTTTGCGCGTCGCACTGTTTTGTGCAATTTATCACTCGCGCTATTTTGCGCGTCGCACTATTTTGTACAGTTGACACACGCGCTATTTTGCGCGTCGCACTATTTTGTACAGTTTCACACTCCCGCTATTTTGCGCGACCCACAGTTCTGTGCAGTTGACATTGATGCTATTTTGTGCGTCGCACTGTTTTGTGCAGTTTATCACTCGCGCAATTTTGCCTCGCGCTATTTTGTGCAGTTGACGCTAGCGCTTTTTTGCGCGTCGCACTGTTTTGTGCAGTTTACACTCGCGCTATTTTGCGCGTCGCACTGTTTGTGCAGTTTGACACTCGCGCTATTTTGCGCGTCGCACTGTTTTGTGCAGTTTATCACTCGCGCTATTTTGCGCGTCGCACTGTTTTGTGCAGTTTGATCACTCGCGCTATTTTGCGCGTCGCACTGTTTTGGTGCAGTTACACTCGCGCTATTTTGCGCGTCGCACTGTTTTGTGCAGTTTATCACTCGCGCTATTTTGCGCGTCGCACTGTTTTGTGCAGTTATCACTCGCGCTATTTTGCGCGTCGCACTGTTTTGTGCAGTTTGACACTCGCGCTATTTTGCGCGTCGCACTGTTTGTGCAGTTTATCACTCGCGCTATTTTGCGCGTCGCACTGTTTTGTGCAGTTTATCACTCGCGCTATTTTGCGCGTCGCACTGTTTTGTGCAGTTTATCACTCGCGCTATTTTGCGCGTCGCACTGTTTGTGCAGTTTATCACTCGCGCTATTTTGCGCGTCGCACTGTTTGGTGCAGTTTGACACTCGCGCTATTTTGCGCGTCGCACTGTTTTGTGCAGTTTATCACTCGCGCTATTTTGCGCGTCGCACTGTTTGTGCAGTTTGATCACTCGCGCTATTTTGCGCGTCGCACTGTTTTGTGCAGTTTGATCACTCGCGCTATTTTGCGCGTCGCACTGTTTTGTGCAGTTTGATCACTCGCGCTATTTTGCGCGTCGCACTGTTTTGTGCAGTTTGACACTCGCGCTATTTTGCGCGTCGCACTGTTTTGTGCAGTTTAACACTCGCGCTATTTGCGCGTCGCACTGTTTTGTGCAGTTTATCACTCGCGCTATGTTGCGCGTCGCACTGTTTTGTGCAGTTTGACACTCGCGCTATTTTGCGCGTCGCACTGTTTTGTGCAGTTATCACTCGCGCTATTTTGCGCGTCGCACTGTTTTGTGCAGTTTGATCACTCGCGCTATTTTGCGCGTCGCACTGTTTTGTGCAGTTTGACACTCGCGCTATTTGCGCGTCGCACTGTTTGTGCAGTTTGACACTCGCGCTATTTTGCGCGTCGCACTGTTTTGTGCATTTAACACTCGCGCTATTTTGCGCGTCGCACTGTTTTGTGCTGTTTATCACTCCAGCTATCTTGTGCGTCGCACTGTTTTGTGCAGTTGACACTCTTGCTATTTTGCACGTCGCACTGTTTTGTACAGTTTATCAGCCGCCCTATTTTCCGCGTCGCACTGTTTTGTGCAGTTTATCACTCCTGCTATTTTGCATGTCGCACTGTTTTGTACAGGTTATCACCCGCGCTATTTTGCGGGTCGCACTGTTTTGTGCAGCTGACACTAGCGCTATTTTGCGCGTCGCACTGTTTTGTGCAGTTTATCACTCGCGCTATTTTGCGCGTCGCACTATTTTGTGCAGTTTGACACTCGCGCTATTTTGCGCGTCGCACTATTTGTGCAGTTCACACTCGCGCTATTTTGCGCGTCGCACTGTTTTGTGCAGTTTATCACTCACGCTATTTTGCGCGTCGCACTGTTTTGTGCAGTTGACAATCGCGCAATTTCGCTCGTCCCTCGATTTTGTGCAGTTGACACTCGCGCTATTTTGTGCGTCGCACTGCTTGTGCAGTCGCAGCTGTTTTGTGCAGTTGACACTCGCGCTATTTTGCGCGTCGCACTGTTTTGTGCAGTTTATCACTCGCGCTATTTTGCGCGTCGCACTGTTTTTGTGCAGTTGACACTCGCGCTATTTTGCGCGTCGCACTGTTTTGTGCAGTTTATCACTCGCGCTATTTTGCGCGTCGCCTGTTTTGTGCAGTTTGACACTAGCGCTATTTGCGCGTCGCACTGTTTTGTGCAGTTTGACACTCGCGCTATTTTGCGCGTCGCACTGTTTTGTGCAGTTTATCACTCGCGCTATTTTGCGCGTCGCACTGTTTTGTGCAGTTGACACTCGCGCTATTTTGCGCGTCGCACTGTTTTGTGCAGTTTATTCACTCGCGCTATTTTGCGCGTCGCCTGTTTTGTGCAGTTTGACACTCGCGCTATTTTGCGCGTCGCACTGTTTTGTGCAGTTTATCACTCGCGCTATTTTGCGCGTCGCACTGTTTTGTGCAGTTTGACACACTCGCGCTATTTTGCGCGTCGCACTGTTTTGTGCAGTTTATCACATCGCGCTATTTATGCGCGTCGCACTGGTTTGTGCAGTTTGACACTCGCAGCTATTTTGCGCGTCGCACGTCGCACTGTTTGTGCAGTTTATCACTCGCGCTATTTTGCGCGTCGCACTGTTTGTGCAGTTGACACTCAGCGCTATTTTGCGCGTCGCACTGTTTGTGCAGTTTATCACTGCGGCTATTTTGCGCGTCGCACTGTTTTGTGCAGTTGACACTCGCGCTATTTTGCGCGGCGCACTGTTTGTGCAGTTTATCACATCGCGCTATTTTGCGCGTCGCACTGTTTGTGCAGTTGACACTCGCGCTATTTTGCGCGCGCACTGTTTTGTGCAGTTTATCACTCGCGCTAATTTTGCGCGTCGCACATGTTTGTGCAGTTGAGGCACTGCGCGCTATTTTGGCGCGTCGCACTGTTTTGTGCAGTTTGACACTCGCGCTATTTTGCGCGTCGCACTGTTTTGTGCAGTTTGCACTTAGCGCTATTTTGCAGCGTCGCACTGTTTGTGCAGTTTATCACTCGCGCTATTTGTGCGCGTTCGCACTGTTTTGTGCAGTTAGGACACTCGCGCTATTTTGCGCGTCGCACGTGTTTTGTGCAGTTTGATCACTGGTGCTATTTTGCACGTCGACACTGTTTTGTGCAGTTTACAGTCGCGCTATTTTGCGCGTCGCACTATTTTGTGCAGTTTATCACTTGCGCTTTTTTGCCCGTCGCACAGTTTTGTGTAGTTTCTCACTCCCGCAATTTTACGCGTCGCACTGTTTTGTGCAGCTGACACTCGCGCTATGTTGCCCGTCGCACTGTTTTGTGCAGTTGACACACGCGGTATTTTGCACGTCACACTGTTTTGTGCAGTTTATCACTCGCGTTATTTTGCGCGTCGCACTGTTTTGTGCAGTTTATCAACCGCGCTATTTTGCGCGTCGCACTGTTTTGTGCGGTTTATCACTCCTGCTATCTTGCGCGTCGCACTATTTTGTGCAGGGGACACTCGCGCTATTTTGCGGGTCGCACTGTTTTGTGCAGCTGACACTCGCGCTATTTTTCGCGTCACACTGTTTTGTCCAGTTTATCACCGCGCTATTTTGCGCGTCGCACTGTTTTGTGCAGTTTATCACTCCTGCTATTTTGCGGGTCGCACTGTTTTGTGCAGTTGACACTAGCACTATTTTGCACGTCGCACTGTTTTGTGCAGTTTGACACTCGCAGCTATTTTGCGTGTCGCACTGTTTTGTGCATTTACACTCGCGCTATTTTGCGCGTCGCACTGTTTTGTGCAGTTTTATCACTCGCGCTATTTTGCGCGTCGCACTGTTTGTGCAGTTTGAACACTCGCGCTATTTTGCGCGTCGCACTGTTTGTGCAGTTTAGCACATCGCGCTATTTTGCGCGTCGCACTGTTTTGTGCATGTTGACACTCGCGCTATTTTGGCGCGTCGCACTGTTTTGTGCAGTTTACCACTCGCCGAATTTTGCGCGTCGCACTGTTTCGTGCAGTTTGACACTCGCGCTATTTTGCGCGTCGCACTGTTTTGTGCAGTTTGATCACTCGCGCTATTTTGCGCGTCGCACTGTTTTGTGCAGTTTGATCACGTCGCGCTATTTTGCGCGTCGCACTGTTTTGTGCAGTTTGATCACTCGCAGCTATTTTGCGCGTCGCACTGTTTGTGCAGTTTATCACTCGCGCTATTTTGCGCGTCGCAAGTGTTTTGTGCAGTTTGACACTCGCGCTATTTGGCCGCTCGCACTGTTTTGTGCATTTTACACTCGCGCTATTTTGTGGAGTTTATCACTGGCGCTATTTTGCAAGTCGCACTATTTTGTCCCGTTGACACTCGGGCGATTTTGCGCGTCGCACTGTTTTGTACAGTTTATCACTCGCGCTATTTTGCGCGTCGCACTGTTTTGTGCAGTTGACACTAGCGCTATTTTGCGCGTCGCACTATTTTGTGCAATTTATCACTCGCGCTACTTGGCGCGTCGCATTGTTTTGTGGAGTTTATCACTCGCGCTATTTTGCGCGTCGCACTGTTTCGTTCAGTTTATCACTCCTGCTATTTTGTACGTCGCACTGTTTTGTGCAGTTTATAACTCGCGCTATTTTGTAGGTCGCACAATTTTGTGCAATTTACACTAGCGTTATTCTGCGCGTCGCACTGTTTTGTGCAGTTTATCACTCGCGCTATTTTGCGCGACGCACTATTTTGTGCAGTTGACACTCGCGCTATTATCGCGTCGCACTGTTTTGTGCAGTTTATCACTCGCGCTATTTCGCACGTCGCAGTGTTTTGTGCAGTTTGCACTCGCGCTATTTTGCGCGTCGCACTGTTTTGTGGCAGGTTAGACACTCGCGCTATTTTGCGCGTCGCACTGTTTGGTCAGTTTGACCTCGCGCTATTTTGCGGGTCGCACTGTTTTGTGCAGTTTGCACTCGCGTCTATTTTGCGCGTCGCACTAGTTTTGTGCAGTTTACACTCGCGCTATTTTGCGCGTCGCACTGTTTTGTGCAGTTTATCACATCGCGCTATTTTGCGCTCGCACTGTTTTGTGCAGTTTGACACTCGCGCTATTTTGCGCGTCGCACTGTTTTGTGCAGTTGACAACTCGCGCTATTTTAGCGCCTCGTACTGTTTGTGCATTTGACACTCGCGCTATTTTGCGCGTCGCACTGTTTTGTGCAGTTTGACACTCGCGCTATTTTGCGCGTCGCACTGTTTTGTGTCGGTTGACACTCGCGCTATTTTGCGCGTCGCACTGTTTTGGGCAGTATCCACTCGCGCTATTTTGCGCGTCGCACTCTTTGTGCGTTGGACACTGCGCTATTTTGCGCGTCGCACTGTTTTGTGCAGTTTAGACACGTCGCTATTTTGCGCGTCGCACTGTTTTGTGCAGTTTGACACTCGCGCTATTTTGCGCGTCGCACTATTTTGTGCAGTTTACACTCGCGCTATTTTGCGCGTCGCACCTATTTTTGCAAGTTTATCACTCGCGCTATTTTGCGCGTCGCACTGTTTTGGTGCAGTTATCACTCGCGCTATTTTGCGCGTCGCACTTTTTGTGCAGTTTCACACTCGCGCTATTTTGCGCGTCGCACTGTTTTGTGCAGTTTATCACTCGCGCTATTTTGCGCGTCGCACTGTTTTGTGCAGTTTATCACTCGCGCTATTTTGCGCGTCGCACTGTTTTTGTGGCAGTTTGACACTCGCGCTATTTTGCGCGTCGCAAGTGTTTTGTGGCAGTTTGACACTCGCGCTATTTTGCGCGTCGCACTGTTTGGTGCGTTTGATCACTCGCGCTATTTTGCGCGTCGCACTGTTTGTGCAGTTTATCACTCGCGCTATTTTGCGCGTCGCACTGTTTGTGCTATTTTATCACTCGCGCTATTTTGCGCGTCGCACTGTTTGTGCAGTTTGACACTCGCGCTAATTTTGGCGCGTCGCACTGTTTTGTGCAGTTTGACACTCGCGCTAGTTTCGCACTGTTTTGTGCAGTTTGACACTCGCGCTATTTTGGCGCGTCGCACTGTTTGTGCAGTTTATCACTCGCGCTATTTTGCGCGTCGCACTGTTTTGTGCAGTTCACACTCGCGCTATTTTGCGCGTCGCACTGTTTTGTGCAGTTTATCACTCGCGCTATTTTGCGCGTCGCACTGTTTTGTGCAGTTTGACACTCGCGCTATTTTGCGCGTCGCACTGTTTTGTGCAGTTTATCACTCGCGCTATTTGCGCGTCGCAGCTGTTTTGTGCAGTTTGACACTCGCGCTATTTTGCGCGTCGCACTGTTTTGTGCAGTTTATCACTCGCGCTATTTTGCGCGTCGCACTGTTTTGTGCAGTTTGACACTCGCGCTATTTTGCGCGTCGCACTGTTTTGTGCAGTTTATCACTCGCGCTATTTTGCGCGTCGCAGTGTTTTGTGCAGTTTGACACTCGCGCTATTTTGCGCGTCGCACTGTTTTGTGCAGTTTGACACTCGCGCTATTTTGCGCGTCGCACTGTTTTGTGCAGTTTATCACTCGCGCTATTTTGCGCGTCGCACTGTTTTGTGCAGTTTATCACTCGCGCTATTTTGCGCGTCGCACTGTTTTGTGCAGTTTATCACTCGCGCTATTTTGCGCGTAGCACTGTTTTGTGCTGTTTGACACCTCGCGCTATTTTGCGCGTCGCACTGTTTTGTGCAGTTTATCACTCGCGCTATTTTCCGCGTAGCACTGTTTTGTGCAGTTTCACACTCGCGCTATTTTGCGCGTCGCACTGTTTTGTGCAGTTTGTCACTCGCGCTATTTTGCGCGTCGCACTGTTTTGTTGCAGTTTGACACCTCGCTATTTTCGCGTCGCACTGTTTTGTGCAGTTTCACACTCGCGCTATTTTGCGCGCGCACTGTTTTGTGCAGTTTGATCACTCGCGCTATTTTGCCTCGCATGTTTTGTGCAGTTTGCACTCGCGCTATTTTGCGCGTCGCACTGTTTTGTGCAGTTTGACACTCACGGGCTATTTTGCGCGTCGCACTGTTTTGTGCAGTTCACACTCGCGCTATTTTGCGCGTCGCACTGTTTTGTGCAGTTTGACACGCGCGCTATTTTGCGCGTCGCACTGTTTTGTGCAGTTTATCCCTCGCGCTATTTTGCGCGTCGCACTGTTTTGTGCAGTTTGACACTCGCGCTATTTTGCGCGTCGCACTGTTTGTGCAGTTTGACACTCGCGCTATTTTGCGCGTCGCACTGTTTTGTGCAGTTTATCACTCGCGCTATTTTGCGCGTCGCACTGTTTTGTGCAGTTTGACACTCGCGCTATTTTGCGCGTCGCACTGTTTTGTGCAGTTTATCACTCGCGCTATTTTGCGCGTCGCAGTGTTTTGTGCAGTTTGACACTCGCGCTATTTTGCGCGTCGCACTGTTTTGTGCAGTTTATCACTCGCGCTATTTGCGCGTCGCACTGTTTTGTGCAGTTTGACACTCGCGCTATTTTGCGCGTCGCACTGTTTTGTGCAGTTTATCACTCGCGCTATTTTGCGCGTCGCACTGTTTTGTGCAGTTTGACACTCGCGCTATTTTGCGCGTCGCACTGTTTTGTGCAGTTTGACACTCGCGCTATTTGCGCGTCGCACTGTTTTGTGCAGTTTATCACTCGCGCTATTTTGCGCGTCGCACTGTTTTGTGCAGTTTGACACTCGCGCTATTTTGCGCGTCGCACTGTTTTGTGCAGTTTATCACTCGCGCTATTTTGCGCGTCGCACTGTTTTGTGCAGTTTGACACTCGCGCTATTTTGCGCGTCGCACTGTTTTGTGCAGTTTGACACTCGCGCTATTTTGCGCGTCGCACTGTTTTGTGCAGTTTGACACTCGCGCTATTTTGCGCGTCGCACTGTTTTGTGCAGTTTATCACTCGCGCTATTTTGCGCGTCGCACTGTTTTGTGCAGTTTGACACTCGCGCTATTTTGCGCGTCGCACTGTTTTGTGCAGTTTATCACTCGCGCTATTTTGCGCGTCGCACTGTTTTGTGCAGTTCACACTCGCGCTATTTTGCGCGTCGCACTGTTTTGTGCAGTTTGATCACTCGCGCTATTTTGCGCGTCGCACTGTTTTGTGCAGTTTATCACTCGCGCTATTTTGCGCGTCGCACTGTTTTGTGCAGTTTGACACTCGCGCTATTTTGCGCGTCGCACTGTTTTGTGCAGTTTAGCACTCGCCGCTATTTTGCGCGTCGCACTGTTTTGTGCAGTTTGACACTCGCGCTATTTTGCGCGTCGCACTGTTTTGTGCAGTTTGACACTCGCGCTATTTTGCGCGTCGCACTGTTTTGTGCAGTTTAGCACTCGCGCTATTTTGCGCGTCGCACTGTTTGTGCAGTTTGATCACTCGCGCTATTTTGCGCGTCGCACTGTTTTGTGCAGTTTGCAAAATTGCAGCGTCGCACTGTTTTGTGCAGTTTGACACTCGCGCTATTTTGCGCGTCGCACTGTTTTGTGCAGTTTATCACTCGCGCTATTTTGCGCGTCGCACTGTTTTGTGCAGTTTGACACTCGCGCTATTTTGCGCGTCGCACTGTTTTGTGCAGTTTGACACTCGCGCTATTTTGCGCGTCGCACTGTTTTGTGCAGTTTGACACTCGCGCTATTTTGCGCGTCGCACTGTTTTGTGCAGTTTATCACTCGCGCTATTTGCGCGTCGCACTGTTTTGTGCAGTTCACACTCGCGCTATTTTGCGCGTCGCACTGTTTTGTGCAGTTTATCACTCGCGCTATTTTGCGCGTCGCACTGTTTTGTGCAGTTTGACACTCGCGCTATTTTGCGCGTCGCACTGTTTTGTGCAGTTTGACACTCGCGCTATTTTGCGCGTCGCACTGTTTTGTGCAGTTAGACACTCGCGCTATTTGCGCGTCGCACTGTTTTGTGCAGTTTGACACTCGCGCTATTTTGCGCGTCGCACTGTTTTGTGCAGTTTATCACTCGCGCTATTTTGCGCGTCGCACTGTTTTGTGCAGTTTATCACTCGCGCTATTTTGCGCGTCGCACTGTTTTGTGCAGTTTGACACTCGCGCTATTTTGCGCGTCGCAGTGTTTTGTGCAGTTTGATCACTCGCGCTATTTTGCGCGTCGCACTGTTTTGTGCAGTTTGACACTCGCGCTATTTTGCGCGTCGCACTGTTTTGTGCAGTTTATCACTCGCGCTATTTTGCGCGTCGCACTGTTTTGTGCAGTTTACACTCGCGCTATTTTGCGCGTCGCACTGTTTGTGCAGTTTATCACTCGCGCTATTTTGCGCGTCGCACTGTTTTGTGCAGTTTGACACTCGCGCTATTTTGCGCGTCGCACTGTTTTGTGCAGTTTATCACTCGCGCTATTTTGCGCGTCGCACTGTTTTGTGCAGTTTGATCACTCGCGCTATTTTGCGCGTCGCACTGTTTTGTGCAGTTTGACACTCGCGCTATTTTGCGCGTCGCACTGTTTTGTGCATTTATCACTCGCGCTATTTTGCGCGTCGCACTGTTTTGTGCAGTTTGACACTCGCGCTATTTTGCGCGTCGCACTATTTTGTGCAGTTTATCACTCGCGCTATTTTGCGCGTCGCACTGTTTTGTGGAGTTTATCACTCGCGCTATTTTGCGCGTCGCACGATTTTGTCCCGTTGACACTCGCGCTATTTTGCGCGTCGCACTGTTTTGTGCAGTTTATCAACCGCAGAGTTTTGCGCGTCGCACTGTTTTGTGCTGTTTATCACTCCTGCTATCTTGTGCGTCGCACGGTTTTGTGCAGTTGACACTAGCACTGTTTTGCGCGTCGCACTGTTTTGTGCAATTTATCACTCGCGCTATTTTGCGCGTCGCACTGTTTTGTGGAGTTTATAACTCGCGCTATTTTGCGCGTCACACTGTTTTGTACAGTTTCACACTCCCGCTATTTTGCGCGACACACTGTTCTGTGCAGTTGACATTGATGCTATTTTGCGCGTCGCACTGTTTTGTGCAGTTTATCACTCGCGCTATTTTGCCCGTCACGCTATTTTGTGCTGTTGACACTAGCGCTTTTTTGCGCGTCGCACTGTTTTGTGCAGTTTGATCACTCGCGCTATTTTGCGCGTCGCACTGTTTGTGCAGTTTATCACTCGCGCTATTTTGCGCGTCGCACTGTTTTGTGCATTTGACACTCGCGCTATTTTGCGCGTCGCACTGTTTTGTGCAGTTTGACACTCGCGCTATTTTGCGCGTCGCACTGTTTTGTGCAGTTCACACTCGCGCTATTTTGCGCGTCGCACTGTTTTGTGCAGTTTGACACTCGCGCTATTTTGCGCGTCGCACTGTTTTGTGCAGTTTATCACTCGCGCTATTTTGCGCGTCGCACTGTTTTGTGCAGTTTGACACTCGCGCTATTTTGCGCGTCGCACTGTTTTGTGCAGTTTATCACTCGCGCTATTTTGCGCGTCGCACTGTTTTGTGCAGTTTGATCACTCGCGCTATTTTGCGCGTCGCACTGTTTTGTGCAGTTTGACACTCGCGCTATTTTGCGCGTCGCACTGTTTTGTGCAGTTTGATCACTCGCGCTATTTTGCGCGTCGCACTGTTTTGTGCAGTTTATCACTCGCGCTATTTTGCGCGTCGCACTGTTTTGTGCAGTTTGATCACTCGCGCTATTTTGCGCGTCGCACTGTTTTGTGCAGTTTATCACTCGCGCTATTTTGCGCGTCGCACGTGTTTTGTGCAGTTTGACACTCGCGCTATTTTGCGCGTCGCACTGTTTTGTGCAGTTTATCACTCGCGCTATTTTGCGCGTCGCACTGTTTTGTGCAGTTTGACACTCGCGCTATTTTGCGCGTCGCACTGTTTTGTGCAGTTTGACACTCGCGCTATTTTGCGCGTCGCACTGTTTTGTGCAGTTTGATCACTCGCGCTATTTTGCGCGTCGCACTGTTTTGTGCAGTTTGATCACTCGCGCTATTTTGCGCGTCGCACTGTTTTGTGCAGTTTATCACTCGCGCTATTTTGCGCGTCGCACTGTTTTGTGCAGTTTATCACTCGCGCTATTTTGCGCGTCGCACTGTTTTGTGCAGTTTGATCACTCGCGCTATTTTGCGCGTCGCACTGTTTTGTGCAGTTTGATCACTCGCGCTATTTTGCGCGTCGCACTGTTTTGTGCAGTTTGATCACTCGCGCTATTTTGCGCGTCGCACTGTTTTGTGCAGTTTGACACTCGCGCTATTTTGCGCGTCGCACTGTTTTGTGCAGTTTATCACTCGCGCTATTTGGCGCGTCGCACTGTTTTGTGCAGTTTTGCACTCGCGCTATTTTGCGCGTCGCACTGTTTTGTGCAGTTTGACACTCGTGCTATTTTGCGCGTCGCACTGTTTTGTGCAGTTCACACTCGCGCTATTTTGCGCGTCGCACTGTTTTGTGCAGTTTGACACTCGCGCTATTTGCGCGTCGCAACTGTTTTGTGCAGTTTACACTCGCGCGAATTTTGGCGCGTCGCACATGTTTTGTGCAGTTTATTACTCGCGCTATTTGCGCGTCGCACTGTTTTGTGCAGTTTCACTCGCGCTATTTTGCGCGTCGCACTGTTTTTGCAGTTTATCACTCGCGCTATTTTGCGCGTCGCACTGTTTTGTGCAGTTGTATCACTCGCGCTATTTTGCGCGTCGCACTGTTTTGTGCATTTGACCACTCGCGCTATTTTGCGCGTCGCACTGTTTGTGCAGTTTCACACTCGCAGGCTATTTTGCGCGTACGCACTGTTTTGTGCAGTTTAATCACTCGCGCTATTTTGCGCGTCGCACTGTTTTGCAGTTTGAACACTCGCGCTATTTTGCGCGTCGCACTGTTTTGTGCAGTTTATGATGCTATTTTGCGCGTCGCACTGTTTTGTGCAGTTTATCACTCGCGCTATTTTGCCCGTCACGCTATTTTGTGCTGTTGACACTAGCGCTTTTTTGCGCGTCGCACTATTTTGTGCAGTTTATCACTCTCGCTTTTTTGCGCGTCGCACTGTTTTGTGTAGTTTCTCACTCCCGCAATTTTGCGCGTCGCACTATTTTGTGTAGTTGACACTCGCGCTATTTTGCGCGTCGCACTATTTGTGCAGTTGACACTCGTTGTATTTTGTGCGTCGCACTGTTTTGTGCAGTTTATCACTCGCGCTATTTTGCGCGTCGCACTGTTTTGTGCAGTTGACACTCGCGCAATTTCGCTCATCCCTCGATTTTGTGCAGTTGACACCCGTGCTATTTTGCGTGTCGCACTGTTTTGTGCAGTTTATCAACCGCGCCATTTTGCGCGTCGCACTGTTTTGTGCTGTTTATCACTCCTGCTATCTTGCGCGTCGCACGGTTTTGTGCAGTTGACACTCGCGCTATTTTGCGCGTCGCACTGTTTTGTGCAGTTTATTCACTCGCGCTATTTTGCGCGTCGCACTGTTTTGTGCAGTTTGACACTCGCGCTATTTTGCGCGTCGCACTGTTTGTGCAGTTTATCACGCGCGCTATTTTGCGCGTCGCACTGTTTTGTGCAGTTTGACACTCGCGCTATTTTGCGCGTCGCACTGTTTTGTGCAGTTTATCACTCGCGCTATTTTGCGCGTCGCACTGTTTTGTGCAGTTTGACACTCGCGCTATTTTGCGCGTCGCACTGTTTTGTGCCAGTTTATCACTCGCGCTATTTTGCGCGTCGCACTGTTTTGTGCAGTTTGACACTCGCGCTATTTGCGCGTCGCACTGTTTTGTGCAGTTTATCACTCGCGCTATTTTGCGCGTCGCACTGTTTGTGCAGTTTGACACTCGCGCTATTTTGCGCGTCGCACTGTTTTGTGCAGTTTGACACTCGCGCTATTTTGCGCGGCGCACTGTTTTGTGCAGTTTATCACTCGCGCTATTTTGCGCGTCGCACTGTTTTGTGCAGTTTGACACTCGCGCTATTTGCGCGTCGCACTGTTTGTGCAGTTTATCACTCGCGCTATTTTGCGCGTCGCACTGTTTTGTGCAGTTTGATCACTCGCGCTATTTTGCGCGTCGCACTGTTTTGTGCAGTTTGACACTCGCGCTATTTTGCGCGTCGCACTGTTTTGTGCAGTTTGACACTCGCGCTATTTTGCGCGTCGCAGTGTTTTGTGCAGTTTGACACTCAGCGCTATTTTGCGCGTCGCACTGTTTTGTGCAGGTTTATCACTCCGCTATTTTGCGCGTCGCACTGTTTTGTGCAGTTTATCCACTCGCGCTATTTTGCGCGTCCGCACTGTTTTGTGCAGTTTGATCACTCGCGCTATTTTGCGCGTCGCACTGTTTTGTGCAGTTTGATCACTCGCGCTATTTTGCGCGTCGCACTGTTTTGTGCAGTTTCGACACTCGCGCTATTTTGCGCGTCGCACTGTTTTGTGCAGTTTGATCACTCGCGCTATTTGCGCGTCGCACTGTTTTGTGCAGTTTGACACTCGCGCTATTTTGCGCTTCGCACTGTTTTGTGCAGTTTGATCACTCGCGCTATTTTGCGCGTCGCACTGTTTTGTGCAGTTTATCACTCGCGCTATTTTGCGCGTCGCACTGTTTTGTGCAGTTTGAACACTCGCGCTATTTTGCGCGTCGCACTGTTTTGTGCAGTTTGACCTCGCGCTATTTTGCGCGTCGCACTGTTTTGTGCAGTTTGACACTCGCGCTATTTTGCGCGTCGCACTGTTTTGTGCAGTTTATCACTCGCGCTATTTTGCGCGTCGCATTGTTTTGTGCAGTTTGACACTCGCGCTATTTTGCGCGTCGCACTGTTTTGTGCAGTTTATCACTCGCGCTATTTTGCGCGTCGCACTGTTTTGTGCAGTTTGACACTCGCGCTATTTTGCGCGTCGCACTGTTTTGTGCAGTTTGACACGCGCGCTATTTTGCGCGTCGCACTGTTTTGTGCAGTTTGACACTCGCGCTATTTTGCGCGTCGCACTGTTTTGTGCAGTTTATCACTCGCTGCTATTTGCGCGTCGCACTGTTTTCGTGCAGTTTGACACTCGCGCTATTTGCGCGTCGCACTGTTTTGTGCAGTTTATCACTCGCGCTATTTTGCGCGTCGCAGTGTTTTGTGCAGTTTGACACTCGCAGCTATTTTGCGCGTCGCACTGTTTTGTGCAGTTTGACACTCGCGCTATTTTGCGCGTCGCACCGTTTTGTGCAGCTGACACTCGCGTTATTTTGCACGTCGCACTGTTTTGTGCGGTTTATCACCAGCGCTATTTTGCGCGTCGCACTGTTTTGTGCAGTTTATCACTCGCGCTATTTTGCGGGTCGCAGTTTTGTGCAGTTGACACTCGCGCTATTTTGCCCGTCGCACTGTTTTGTGCAATTTATCACTCGCGCTATTTTGCGCGTCGCACTGTTTTGTGCAGTTTATCAACCGCGCTATTTTGCGCGTCGCACTGTTTTGTGCAGTTTTTCACTCTTGCTATTTTGCAGGTCGCACTGTTTTGCGCAGTTGACACTAGCACTATTTTGCGCGTCGCACTGTTTTGTGCAGTTTATCACTCGCGCTATTTTGCGCGTCGCACTATTTTGTGCAGTTGACACTCGCGCTATTTTGTGCGTCGCACTGTTTTGTGCAGTTTATCATTCGCACTATTTTGCGCGTCGCACTGTTTTGTGCAGTTGACACTCGCGCAATTTCGCTCGTCCCTCGATTTTGTGCAGTTGACTATCGCGCTATTTTGCGCGTCGCACTGTTTTGTGCAGTTTATCAATCGCAGAGTTTTGCGCGTCGCACTGTTTTGTGCTGTTTATCACTTCTGCTATCTTGCGCGTTGCACTGTTTTGTGCAGTTGACACTAGCGCTGTTTTGCGCGTCGCACTGTCCTGTGCAATTTATCACTCGCGCTATTTTGCGCGTCGCACTGTTTTGTGGAGTTTATAACTCGCACTATTTTGCGCGTCGCACTATTTCGTACAGTTGACACTCGCGCTATTTTGCGCGTCGCATTGTTTTGTACAGTTTCACACTCCTGCTATTTTGCGCGACACACTGTTCGGTGCAGTTGACATTGATGCTATTTCGCGCGTTGCACTGTTTTGTGCAGTTTATCACTCGCGCTATTTTGCCCGTCGCGCTATTTTGCGCAATTGACACTAGCGCTTTTTTGCGCGTCGCACTATTTTGTGCAGTTTATCACTCGCGCTTTTTTGCGCATGCAGTTTGATCACTCGCGCTATTTTGCGCGTCGCACTGTTTTGTGCAGTTTGACACTCGCGCTATTTTGCGCGTCGCACTGTTTGTGCAGTTTATCACTCGCGCTATTTTGCGCGTCGCACTGTTTTGTGCAGTTTGACACTCGCGCTATTTTGCGCGTCGCACTGTTTGTGCTTTTATCACTCGCGCTATTTTGCGCGTCGCACTGTTTGTGCAGTTTATCACTCGCGCTATTTTGCGCGTCGCACTGTTTTGTGCAGTTTGATCACTCGCAGCTATTTTGCGCGTCGCACTGTTTTGTGCAGTTTGACACTCGCGCTATTTTGCGCGTCGCACTGTTTTGTGCAGTTTGACACTCGCGCTATTTTGCGCGTCGCACTGTTTTGTGCAGTTGACACTCGCGCTATTTTGCGCGTCGCACTGTTTTGTGCAGTTATCACTCGCGCTATTTTGCGCGTCGCACTGTTTTGTGCAGTTGACACTCGCGCTATTTTGCGCGTCGCACTGTTTTGTGCAGTTGACACTCGCGCTATTTTGCGCGTCGCACTGTTTTGTGCAGTTTGATCACTCGCGCTATTTTCGCACTGTTTTGTGCAGTTTGACACTCGCGCTATTTTGCGCGTCGCACTGTTTTGTGCAGTTGATCACTCGCGCTATTTTGCGCGTCGCACTGTTTTGTGCAGTTTATCACTCGCGCTATTTTGCGCGTCGCACTGTTTTGTGCAGTTTATCACTCGCGCTATTTTGCGCGTCGCAGCTGTTTTGTGCAGTTTATCACTCGCGCTATTTTGCGCGTCGCACTGTTTTGTGCAGTTTGACACTCGCGCTATTTTGCGCGTCGCACTGTTTGTGCAGTTTATCACTCGCGCTATTTTGCGCGTCGCACTGTTTTGTGCAGTTTGATCACTCGCGCTATGTTTGCGCGTCGCACTGTTTTGTGCAGTTTGACACTCGCGCTATTTGCGCGTCGCACTGTTTTGTGCAGTTTATCACTCGCGCTATTTTGCGCAGTCGCACTGTTTTGTGCAGTTTATCACGTCGCGCTATTTTGCGCGTCGCACTGTTTTGTGCAGTTTGATCACTCGCGCTATTTTGCGCGTCGCACTAGTTTTGTGCAGTTTGACACTCGCGCTATTTTGCGCGTCGCACTGTTTTGTGCAGTTTAGACACTCGCGCTATTTTGCGCGTCGCACTGTTTTGTGCAGTTTGACACTCGCGCTATTTTGCGCGTCGCACTGTTTTGTGCAGTTTGACACTCGCGCTATTTTGCGCGTCGCACTGTTTTGTGCAGTTTATCACTCGCGCTATTTTGCGCGTCGCACTGTTTTGTGCAGTTTATCACTCGCGCTATTTTGCGCGTCGCACTGTTTTGTGCAGTTTGATCACTCGCGCTATTTTAGCGCGTCGCACTGTTTTGTGCAGTTTGACACTCGCGCTATTTTGCCGTCGCACTGTTTTGTGCAGTTTATCACTCGCGCTAATTTTGCGCGTCGCACTGTTTTGTGCAGTTTGACACTCGCGCTATTTTGCGCGTCGCCTGTTTTGTGCAGTTTACACTCGCGCTATTTTGCGCGTCGCACTGTTTTGTGCAGTTTGACACTCGAGCTATTTTGCGCGTCGCACTGTTTTGTGCAGTTTATCACTCGCGCTATTTTGCGCGTCGCACTGTTTTGTGCAGTTTATCAACTCGCGCTATTTGCGCGGTCGCACTGTTTGTGCAGTTTGACACTCGCGCTATTTTGCGCGTCGCACTGTTTTGTGCAGTTTATCACATCGCGCTATTTTGCGCGTCGCACTGTTTTGTGCAGTTATCACTCGCGCTATTTTGCGCGTGCACTGTTTGTGCAGTTTATCACTCTGCGCTATTTTGCGCTTCGCACTGTTTTGTGCAGTTTACACCTTCGCTATTTTGCGCGTCGCACTGTTTTGTGCAGTTCACACTCGCGCTATTTTGGCGCGTCGCACTGTTTTTGTGCAGTTTAGACACTCGCGCTATTTTGCACGTCCACTGTTTTGTGCAGTTGACACTCGCGCTATTTTGCGCGTCGCACTGTTTTGTGCAGTCATCACCGCGCTATTTTGCGCGTCGCACTGTTTTGTGCCGTTGACCACTCGCGCTATTTTGCGTCGCACTGTTTTGTGCAGTTGACACTCGCGCTATTTTGCGCGTCGCACTGTTTTGTGCTTTATCACGTCCGCTGATTTTGCCGTCGCACTGTTTTGTGCAGTTTGACACTCGCGCTAATTTTGGCGTCGCACTGTTTTGTGGCAGTTTATCACTCGCGCTATTTTGCGCGTCGCAGTGTTTTGTGCAGTTCACACCTGCGCTATTTGCGCGTCGCACTGTTTGTGCAGTTTCTCACTCGCGTCTATTGTGGCGCGTCACATGTTTTGTGCAGTTTATCACTCGCGCGATTTTGCGCGTCGCACTGTTTTGTGCAGTTTGACACTCGCGCTATTTTGCGCGTCGCACTGTTTTGTGCAGTTTGACACTCGCGCTATTTTGCGCGTCCGCAGTGTTTGTGCAGTTTGACACTCGCGCTATTTTGCGCGTCGCACTGTTTGTGCAGTTTATCACTCAGCGCTATTTTGCGCGTCGCACTGTTTTGTGCAGTTTGACACTCGCGCTATTTTGCGCGTCGCACTGTTTTGTGCAGTTTGACACTCGCGCTATTTTGCGCGTCGCACTGTTTTGTGCAGTTTGACACTCGCGCTATTTTGCGCGTCGCACTGTTTTGTGCAGTTTATCACTCGCGCTATTTTGCGCGTCGCACTGTTTTGTGCAGTTGACACTCGCGCTATTTTGCGCGTCGCACTGTTTTGTGCAGTTCACACTCGCGCTATTTTGCGCGTCGCACTGTTTTGTGCATTTATCACTCGCGCTATTTTGCGCGTCGCACTGTTTTGTGCAGTTTGCACACTCGCGCTATTTTGCGCGTCGCACTGTTTTGTGCAGTTTGACACTCGCGCTATTTTGCGCGTCGCACTGTTTTGTGCAGTTTATCACTCGCGCTATTTTGCGCGTCGCGCTATTTTGTGCAGTTGATACTAGCGCTTTTTTGCGCGTCCCACTATTTTGTGCAGTTTATCACTCGCGCTTTTTTGCGCGTCGCACTGTTTTGCATAGTTTCTCACTCCTGCAATTTTGCGCGTCGCACTATTTTGTGCAGTTGACACTCCCGCTATTTTGCGCGTCGCACTGTTTTGTGCAGTTGACACTTGCGGTATTTTGCGCGTCGCATTGTTTTGTGCAGTTTGTTACTCGCGCTATTTTGCGCGTTGCACTGTTTTGTGCATTTGACACACGCGCAATTTCGCTCATCCCTCGATTTTGTGCAGTTGACACTCGCGCTATTTTGCGCGTCGCACTGTTTTGTGCAGTTTATCAACCGCGCTATTTTGCGCGTCACACTATTTTGTGCTGTTTATCACTCCTGGTATCTTGCGCGTCGCACTGCTTTGTGCAGTTGACACTCGCGCTATTTTGCGCATCGCACTGTTTTGTGCAGCTGACACTCGCGCTATTTTGCGCGTCGCACTGTTTTGTGCAGTTTGATCACTCGCGCTATTTTGCGCGTCGCACTGTTTTGTGCAGTTTGATCACTCGCGCTATTTTGCGCGTCGCACTGTTTTGTGCAGTTTATCACTCGCGCTATTTTGCGCGTCGCACTGTTTTGTGTCAGTTTGACACTCGCGCTATTTTGCGCGTCGCACTGTTTTGTGCAGTTATCACTCGCGCTATTTTGCGCGTCGCACTGTTTTGTGCAGTTTGACACTCGCGCTATTTGCGCGTCGCACTGTTTTGTGCAGTTTGACACTCGCGCTATTTTGCGCGTCGCACTGTTTTGTGCAGTTTGACACTCGCGCTATTTTGCGCGTCGCACTGTTTTGTGCAGTTTGACACTCGCGCTATTTTGCGCATCGCACTGTTTTGTGCAGTTTATCACTCGCGCTATTTTGCGCGTCGCACTGTTTTGTGCAGTTTGACACTCGCGCTATTTTGCGCGTCGCACTGTTTTGTGCAGTTTATCACTCGCGCTATTTTGCGCGTCGCAGTGTTTTGTGCAGTTTGACACTCGCGCTATTTTGCGCGTCGCACTGTTTTGTGCAGTTTGACACTCGCGCTATTTTGCGCGTCGCACTGTTTTGTGCAGTTTGACACTCGCGCTATTTTGCGCGTCGCACTGTTTTGTGCAGTTTATCACTCGCGCTATTTTGCGCGTCGCACTGTTTTGTGCAGTTCACACTCGCGCTATTTTGCGCGTCGCACTTTTTGTGCAGTTTATCACTCGCGCTATTTTGCAGCGTCGCACTGTTTTTGTGCAGTTTGACACTCGCGCTATTTTGCGCGTCGCACTGTTTGTGCAGTTTATCACTCGCGCTATTTTGCGCGTCGCACTGTTTTGTGCAGTTTGACACTCGCGCTATTTTGCGCGTCGCACTGTTTTGTGCAGTTTGACACTCGCGCTATTTTGCGCGTCGCACTGTTTTGTGCAGTTTGACACTCGCGCTATTTGCGCGTCGCACTGTTTTGTGCAGTTTTATCACTCGCGCTATTTTGCGCGTCGCACTGTTTTGTGCAGTTTATCACTCGCGCTATTTTGCGCGTCGCACTGTTTGTGCAGTTTGACACTCGCGCTATTTTGCGCGTCGCACTGTTTTGTGCAGTTTGATCACTCGCGCTATTTTGCGCGTCGCACTGTTTTGTGCAGTTTGACACTCGCGCTATTTTGCGCGTCGCACTGTTTTGGTGCAGTTTGATCACTCGCGCTATTTGCGCGTCGCATTGTTTGTGCAGTTTGATCACTCGCGCTATTTTGCGCGTCGCACTGTTTTGTGCAGTTTGACACTCGCGCTATTTTGCGCGTCGCACTGTTTTGTGCAGTTCACACTCGCGCTATTTTGCGCGTCGCACTGTTTTGTGCAGTTTGACACTCGCGCTATTTGCGCGTCGCACTGTTTTGTGCAGTTTATCACTCGCGCTATTTTGCGCGTCGCACTGTTTTGTGCAGTTTGATCACTCGCGCTATTTTGCGCGTCGCACTGTTTTGTGCAGTTTGACACTCGCGCTATTTTGCGCGTCGCACTGTTTTGTGCAGTTTGATCACTCGCGCTATTTTGCGCGTCGCACTGTTTTGTGCAGTTTGACACTCGCGCTATTTTGCGCGTCGCACTGTTTTGTGCAGTTTATCACTCGCGCTATTTTGCGCGTCGCACTGTTTTGTGCAGTTGACACTCGCGCTATTTGCGCGTCGCACTGTTTTGTGCAGTTTATCACTCGCGCTATTTTGCGCGTCGCACTGTTTGTGCAGTTTGATCACTCGCGCTATTGTGCGCGTCGCACTGTTTTGTGCAGTTTGACACTCGCGCTATTTTGCGCGTCGCACTGTTTTGTGGCAGTTTATCACTCGCGCTATTTTGCGCGTCGCACTGTTTTGTGCAGTTTGACACTCGCGCTATTTTGCGCGTCGCACTGTTTTGTGCAGTTTATCACATCGCGCTATTTGTGCGCGTCGCACTGTTTTGTGCAAGTTTGATCACTCGCGCTATTTTGCGCGTCGCACTGTTTTGTGCATTTGACACTCGCGCTATTTTGCGCGTCGCACTGTTTTGTGCATTTGACACTCGCGCTATTTTGCGCGTCGCACTGTTTTGTGCAGTTTGATCACTCGCGCATTTTGCGCGTCGCACTGTTTGTGCAGTTTGACACTCGCGCTATTTTGCGCGTCGCACTGTTTTGTGCAGTTTATCACTCGCGCTATTTTGCGCATAGCACTGTTTTGTGCAGTTTGAGAATCGCGCTATTTTGCGCCGTCCGACTACTGTTTTGTGCAGGTTGACACTCGCGCTATTTTGCGCGTCGCACTGTTTGTGCAGTTTATCACTCGCTCTATTTGCGCGTCGCAGCTGTTTTGTGCAGTTTATCACTCGCGCTATTTTGCACGTCACACTGTTTTGTGCAGTTGACACTAGCTATTTGGCGCGTCGCACTATTTTGTGCAGTTTATCACATGCGTTATTTTGCGCGTCGCACTGTTTTGTGGAGTTTATCATTGGCGCAATTTTGCGCGTCGCACTATTTTGTCGCGTTGACAATCGCGCTATTTTGCGCGTCGCGCTGTTTTGTGCAGTTTATCAACCGCAGAATTTTGCGCGTCGCACTGTTTTGTGCTGTTTATCACTCCTGCTATGTCGCGCGTCGTACTGATTTGTGCAGTTTATCACTCGCGCTATTTTGCGCGTCGTACTGTTTTGTGCAATTTATCACTCGCGCTATTTTGCGCGTCGCACTGTTTTGTACAGTTTCACACTCCCGCTATTTTTCGCGACACACTGTTCTGTGCAGTTGACATTGATGCCATTTTGCGCGTCGCACCGTTTTGTGCAGTTTATCAGTCGCGCTATTTTGCCCGTCGCGCTATTTTGTGCAGTTGATACTAGCGCTTTTTTGCGCGTCCCACTATTTTGTGCAGTTTATCACTCGGGCTTTTTTTGCGCGTCGCACTATTTTGTCCAGTTGACACTCCCGCTATTTTGCGCGTCGCACCGTTTTGTGCAGTTGACACTTGCGGTATTTTGCGCGTCGCACTGTTTTGTGCAGTTTATTACTCCCGCTATTTTGCGCGTTGCACTGTTTTGTGCATTTGACACACGCGCAATTTCGCTCGTCCCTCGATTTTGTGCAGTTGACACTCGCGCTATTTTGCGCGTCGCACTGTTTTGTGCAGTTTATCAATAGCGCTATTTTGCGCGTCACACTATTTTGTGCTGTTTATCACTCCTGGTATCTTGCGCGTCACACTGCTTTGTGCAGTTGACACTCGCGCTATTTTGCGCATCGCACTATTTTGTGCAGTTGACACTCGCGCTATTTTGCGCGTCGCACTGTTTTGTGCAGTTTATCACCCGCGCTATTTTGCGCGTCACACTGTTTTGTGCAGTTTATCACTCATGCTATTTTGCACGTCGCACTGTTTTGTGAAGTTTATCACCCGCGCTATTTTGCGCGTCACACTGTTTTGTGCAGTTTATCACTCATGCTATTTTGCACGTCGCACTATTTTGTGCAGTTCATGAGTCGCGCTATTTTGCGGGTCGCACTGTTTTGTGCAGTTGACACTAGCGCTATTTGTCGCGTCGCCCTATTTTGTGCAATTTATCACTCGTGCTTTTTTGCGCGTCGCACTGTTTTGCATAGTTTCTCACTCCCGCAATTTTGCGCGTCGCACTATTTTGTGCAGTTGAAACTAGCGCATTTTTATGCGTCGCACTGTTTTGTGAAGTTTCACTGCCGCAATTTTGCGGGTCGCACTATTTTGTGCAGCTGACACTCGCGCTGTGTTGCGCGTCGCACTGTTTTGTGCAGTTTGCACTCGCGGTATTTTTGCGCTCGCACTGTTTTGCAGTTGACCTCGCGGTATTTTGCGCGTCGCACTGTTTTCTGCAGTTTAGCACTCGCGCTATTTTGCGCGTCGCACTGTTTTGTGCAGTTCACACTCGCGCTATTTTGCGCGTCGCACTGTTTTGTGCAGTTTATCACTCGCGCTATTTTGCGCGTCGCACTGTTTTGTGCAGTTGACACTCGCGCTATTTGCGCGTCGCACTGTTTTGTGCAGTTATCACTCGCGCTATTTGCGCGTCGCACTGTTTGTGCAGTTTCACGACTCGCGCTATTTGCGCGTCGCACTGTTTTGTGCAGTTTTATCACTCGCGCTATTTTGCGCGTCCACTGTTTTGTGCAGTTTGACCTCGCGCTATTTGCGCGTCGCACTGTTTTGTGCAGTTTGACACTCGCGCTATTTTGCGCGTCGCACTGTTTTGTGCATTTGACACTCGCGCTATTTTGCGCGTCGCACTGTTTTGTGCAGTTTACCACTCGCGCTATTTTGCGCGTCGCACTGTTTTGTGCAGTTCACACTCGCGCTAGTTTTGCGCGTCGCACTGTTTTGTGCTGTTAGCACTCGCGCTATTTGCGCGTCGCACTGTTTTGTGCATTTATCACTCGCGCTAATTTGCCGCGTCGCACTGTTGTTGTGCCAGTTAGCACTCGTGCTGCTATTTTGCGCGTCGCACTGTTTTGTGCAGTTCACACTCGCGCTATTTTGCGCGTCGCACTGTTTTGTGCAGTTTATCACTCGCGCTATTTTGCGCGTCGCACTGTTTTGTGCAGTTCACACTCGCGCTATTTTGCGCGTCGCACTGTTTTGTGCAGTTTGATCACTCGCGCTATTTTGCGCGTCGCACTGTTTTGTGCAGTTTATCACTCGCGCTATTTTGCGCGTCGCACTGTTTTGTGCAGTTTGACACTCGCGCTATTTTGCGCGTCGCACTGTTTTGTGCAGTTCACACTCGCGCTATTTTGCGCGTCGCACTGTTTTGTGCAGTTTGACACTCGCGCTATTTTGCGCGTCGCACTGTTTTGTGCAGTTTGACACTCGCGCTATTTTGCGCGTCGCACTGTTTTGTGCAGTTTATCACTCGCGCTATTTTGCGCGTCGCACTGTTTTGTGCAGTTCACACTCGCGCTATTTTGCGCGTCGCACTGTTTTGTGCAGTTTATCACTCGCGCTATTTTGCGCGTCGCACTGTTTTGTGCAGTTCACACTCGCGCTATTTTGCGCGTCGCACTGTTTTGTGCAGTTTGACACTCGCGCTATTTTGCGCGTCGCACTGTTTTGTGCAGTTTGATCACTCGCGCTATTTTGCGCGTCGCACTGTTTTGTGCAGTTGACACTCGCGCTATTTTGCGCGTCGCACTGTTTTGTGCAGTTTATCACTCGCGCTATTTTGCGCGTCGCACTGTTTTGTGCAGTTTGACACTCGCGCTATTTTGCGCGTCGCACTGTTTTGTGCAGTTATCACTCGCGCTATTTTGCGCGTCGCACTGTTTTGTGCAGTTTGATCACTCGCGCTATTTTGCGCGTCGCACTGTTTTGTGCAGTTCACACTCGCGCTATTTTGCGCGTCGCACTGTTTTGTGCAGTTTATCACTCGCGCTATTTTGCGCGTCGCACTGTTTTGTGCAGTTTATCACTCGCGCTATTTTGCGCGTCGCACTGTTTTGTGCAGTTTGACACTCGCGCTATTTTGCGCGTCGCACTGTTTTGTGCAGTTTATCACTCGCGCTATTTTGCGCGTCGCACTGTTTTGTGCAGTTTATCACTCGCGCTATTTTGCGCGTCGCACTGTTTTGTGCAGTTTATCACTCGCGCTATTTTGCGCGTCGCACTGTTTTGTGCAGTTTATCACTCGCGCTATTTGCGCGTCGCACTGTTTTGTGGCAGTTTGCACTCCGCCTACTTGCGCGTCGCACTGTTTTGTGCAGTTTCCACTCGCGGTATTTTGCGCGTCGCACTGTTTTGTGCAGTTCTCACTCGCGCTATTTTGCGCGTCGCACTGTTTTGTGCAGTTATCACCTCGCGCTATTTTGCGCGTCGCACTGTTTTTGCGTTTTCCACTTCGCGCTATTTTGCGCGTCGCAGCTGTTTTGTGCAGTTGATCACTCGCGCTATTTGCGCGTCGCACTGTTTGTGCAGTTTGACACTCCGCGCTATTTGCGCGTCGCACTGTTTTGTGCAGTTTATCACTCGCGCTATTTTGCGCGTCGCACTGTTTTGTGCAGTTTGACACTCGCGCTATTTTGCGCGTCGCACTGTTTGTGCAGTTTATCACTCGTGGCTATTTTGCGCGTCGCACCTGTTTTGTGCAGTTTGCACTACTCGCGCTATTTGCGCGTCGCACTGTTTTGTGCAGTTTATCCACTCGCGCTATTTTGCGCGTCGCACTGTTTTGTGCAGTTTGACACTCGCGCTATTTGCGCGTCGCACTGTTTTGTGCAGTTTGACACTCGCGCTATTTTGCGCGTCGCACTGTTTTGTGCAGTTTGTCACTCGCGCTATTTTGCGCGTCGCACTGTTTTGTGCAGTTTGACACTCGCGCTATTTTGCGCGTCGCACTGTTTTGTGCAGTTTGATCACTCGCGCTATTTTGCGCGTCGCACTGTTTTGTGCAGTTTATCACTCGCGCTATTTTGCGCGTCGCACTGTTTTGTGCAGTTTGACACTCGCGCTATTTTGCGCGTCGCACGTGTTTTGTGCAGTTTGACACTCGCGCTATTTTGCGCGTCGCACTGTTTTGTGCAGTTTATCACATCGCGCTATTTTGCGCGTCGCACTGTTTGTGCAGTTTGACACTCGCGCTATTTTGCGCGTCGCACTGTTTTGTGCAGTTTATCACTCGCGCTATTTGCGCGTCGCACCTGTTTTGTGCAGTTTGACACTCGCGCTATTTTGCGCGTCGCACTGTTTTGTGCAGTTGGATCACTCGCGCTATTTTGCGCGTCGCAGCTGTTTTGTGCAGTTTATCACTCGCGCTATTTTGCGCGTCGCACTGTTTTGTGCAGTTTGACACTCGCGCTATTTGCGCGTCGCACTGATTTGTGCAGTTTATCACTCGTGCTTTTTTCGCGTCGCACTGTTTTGCATAGTTTCTCACACTTGCAATTTTGCGCGTCGCACTATTTTGTGCAGTTGACACTCGCGCTATTTTGCGCGTCGCACTGTTTTGTGCAGTTGACACTCACGGTATTTTGCGCGTCGCACTGTTTTGTGCAGTTTATCACTCGCGCTATTTTGCGTGTCGCACTGTTTTGTGCAGTTGACACACGCGCAATTTCGCTCGTCCCTCGATTTTGTGCAGTTGACGCTCGCGTAGTTTTGCGCGTCGCACTGTTTTGTGCAGTTTATCCACCGCGCTATTTTGCGCGTCGCACTGTTTTGTGCTGTTTATCGCTCCTGCTATCTTGCGCGTCGCACTGTTTTGTGCAGTTGACACTCGTGCTATTTTACGCATCGCACTGTTTTGTGTAGCTGACACTCGCGCTATTTTGCGCGTCGCACTGTTTTGTGCAGTTTATCACCCGCGCTATTTTGCGCGTCACACTGTTTTGTGCAGTTTATCACTCTTGCAATTTTGCGCGTCGCACTGTTTTGTGCAGTTGACACTCGCGCTTTTTTGCGGGTCGCACTGTTTTGTGCAGTTGACACTCGCACGATTTTGCGCGTCGCACGGTTTTGTGCAGTTTATCACTCGCACTATTTTGCGCGTCGCACTGTTTTATGCAGTTGACACACGCGCAATTTCCCTCCTCCCTCGATTTTTTGCAGTTGACACTCGCGCTATTTTGCACGTCGCACTGTTTTGTGCAGTTTATCAACCGTGCTATTTTGCGCATCACACTGTTTTGTGCTGTTTATCACTCCTGCTATCTTGCGCGTCGCACTGTTTTGTGCAGTTGACACTCGCGATATTTTGCGCATCGCACTGTGTTGTGCAGCTGACACTCGCGCTATTTTGCGCGTCGCACTGTTTTGTGCAGTTTATCACCTGCGCTATTTTGCGCGTCACACTGTTTTGTGCAGTTTATCACTCCTGTTATTTTGCACTGTTTTGTGCAGTTTATCACTCGCGCTTTTGCGCTTCGCACTGTTTTGTGCAGTTCACACTCGCGCTATTTTGCGCGTCGCACCTGTTTTGTGCAGTTTATCACTCGCGCTATTTTGCGCGTCGCACTGTTTTGTGCAGTTTGACACTCGCGCTATTTTGCGCGTCGCACTGTTTTGTGCAGTTTGATCACTCGCAGCTATTTTGCGCCGCGCACTGTTTTGTGCAGTTTGATCCTCGCGCTATTTTGCGCTCGCACTGTTTGGTGCAGTTACACTCGCGCTATTTTGCGCGTCGCACTGTTTTGTGCAGTTTATCACTCGCGCTATTTGCGCGTCGCAGTGTTTGTGCAGTTTGACACTCGCGCTATTTGCGCGTCGCACTGTTTTGTGCAGTTCACACTCGCGCTATTTTGCGCGTCGCACTAGTTTTGTGCAGTTTATCACTCGCGCTATTTTGCGCGTCGCACTGTTTTGTGCAGTTTGACACTCGCGCTATTTAGCGCGTCGCACTGTTTTGTGCAGTTTGACACTCGCGCTATTTTGCGCGTCGCACTGTTTTGTGCAGTTTAACACTCGCGCTATTTGCGCGTCGCACTGTTTTGTGCAGTTTATCACTCGCGCTATTTTGCGCGTCGCACTGTTTTGTGCAGTTTATCACTAGCGCTATTTTGCGCGTCGCAACTGTTTTGTGCAGTTTATCACTCGCGCTATTTTGCGCGTCGCACTGTTTTGTGCAGTTTATCACTCGCGCTATTTTGCGCGTCGCACTGTTTTGTGCAGTTTACACCGCGCTATTTTGCGCGTCGCACTGTTTTGTGCAGTTTATCACTCGCGCTATTTTGCGCGTCGCACTGTTTTGTGCAGTTTATCACTCGCGCTATTTTGCGCGTCGCACTGTTTTGTGCAGTTTATCACTCGCGCTATTTTGCGCGTCGCACTGTTTTGTGCAGTTTGACACTCGCGCTATTTTGCGCGTCGCACTGTTTTGTGCAGTTTATCACTCGCGCTATTTTGCGCGTCGCACTGTTTTGTGCAGTTTATCACTCGCGCTATTTTGCGCGTCGCACTGTTTTGTGCAGTTTATCACTCGCGCTATTTTGCGCGTCGCACTGTTTTGTGCAGTTTATCACAAGCGCTATTTTGCGCGTCGCAGTGTTTTGTGCAGTTTATCACTCGCGCTATTTTGCGCGTCGCACTGTTTTGTGGCAGTTTATCACTCGCGCTATTTTGCGCGTCGCAGTGTTTTGTGCAGTTTGACACTCGCGCTATTTTGGCGCGTCGCACTGTTTTGTGCAGTTTATCACTCGCGCTATTTTGCGCGTCGCACTGTTTTGTGCCGTTTATCACTCGCTGCTATTTGCGCGTCGCACTGTTTTGTGCAGTTGACACTCGCGCTATTTTGCGCGTCGCACTGTTTTGTGCAGTTTGACACTCGCGCTATTTTGCGCGTCGCACGTGTTTTGTGCAGTTTGACACTCGCGCTATTTTGCGCGTCGCACGTGTTTTGTGCAGTTTGAACACTCGCGCTATTTTGCGCGTCGCACTGTTTTGTGCAGTTTGACACTCGCGCTATTTTGCGCGGCGCAGTGTTTTGGTGCAGTTTGATCACTCAGCGCTATTTTGCGCGTCGCACTGTTTTGTGCAGTTTGACACTCGCGCTATTTTGCGCGTCGCACTGTTTTGTGCAGTTTGACACTCGCGCTATTTTGCGCGTCGCACTGTTTTTGTGCAGTTTATCACTCGCGCTATTTTGCGCGAACTCGCGCTATTTTGCGCGTCGCAATGTTTTGTTGCAGTTTACACTCGCGCTATTTTGCGCGTCGCACTGTTTTTGTGCAGTTTATCACTCTCGCTATTTTGCGCGTCGCACTGTTTTGTGCAGTTTGACACTCGCGCTATTTTGCGCGTCGCACTGTTTTGTGCAGTTTGATCACTCGCGCTATTTTGCGCGTCGCACTTTTTGTGCAGTTTGACACTCGCGCTATTTTGCGCGTCGCACTGTTTTGTGCAGTTTGACACTCGCGCTATTTTGCGCGTCGCACTGTTTTGTGCAGTTTATCACTCGCGCTATTTTGCGCGTCGCACTGTTTTTGTGCAGTTCACACTCGCGCTATTTTGCGCGTCGCACTGTTTTGTGCAGTTTATCACTCGCGCTATTTTGCGCGTCGCACTGTTTTGTGCAGTTTGATCACTCGCGCTATTTTGCGCGTCGCACTGTTTTGTGCAGTTTATCACTCGCGCTATTTTTGCGCGTCGCACGTTTTGTGCAGTTTGACACTCGCGCTATTTTGCGCGTCGCTATTTTGCGCGTCGCACTGTTTTGTGCAGTTTGACACTCGCGCTATTTTGCGCGTCGCACTGTTTTGTGCAGTTTGACACTCGCGCTATTTTGCGCGTCGCACTGTTTTGTGCAGTTCACACTCGCGCTATTTTGCGCGTCGCACTGTTTTGTGCAGTTTATCACTCGCGCTATTTTGCGCGTCGCACTGTTTTGTGCAGTATTGACACTCGGCTATTTTGCGCGTCGCACTGTTTTGTGCAGTTTATCACTCGCGCTATTTTGCGCGTCGCAGTGTTTTGTGCAGTTTGACACTCGCGCTATTTTGCGCGTCGCACTGTTTTGTGCAGTTTATCACTCGCGCTATTTTGCGCGTCGCACTGTTTTGTGCAGTTTGACACTCGCGCTATTTTGCGCGTCGCACTGTTTTTGTGCAGTTTATCACTCGCGCTATTTTGCGCGTCGCACTGTTTTTTGCAGTTTATCACTCGCGCTATTTTGCGCGTCGCACTGTTTTGTGCAGTTTGACACTCGCGCTATTTTGCGCGTCGCACTGTTTTGTGCAGTTTACACTCGCGCTATTTTGCGCGTCGCACTGTTTTGTGCAGTTTGACACTCGCGCTATTTTTCGCGTCGCACTGTTTTGTGCAGTTTATCACTCGCGCTATTTTGGCGCGTCGCACTGTTTTGTGCAGTTTGACACTCGCGCTATTTTGCGCGTCGCACTGTTTTGTGCAGTTTATCACTCGCGCTATTTTGCGCGTCGCACTGTTTTGTGCAGTTTGACACTCGCGCTATTTTGCGCGTCGCACTGTTTTGTGCAGTTTGACACTCGCGCTATTTTGCGCGTCGCACTGTTTTGTGCAGTTTGACACTCGCGCTATTTTGCGCGTCGCACTGTTTTGTGCAGTTTAGACACTCGGCTATTTTGCGCGTCGCACTGTTTTGTGCAGTTTGACACTCGCGCTATTTTGCGCGTCGCACTGTTTTGTGCAGTTTGACACTCGCGCTATTTTGCGCGTCGCACTGTTTTGTGCAGTTTATCACTCGCGCTATTTTGCGCGTCGCACTGTTTTGTGCAGTTTAACACATCGCGCTATTTTGCGCGTCGCACTGTTTTGTGCAGTTAGACACTCGCGCTATTTTGCGCGTCGCACTGTTTTGTGCAGTTTGATCACTCGCGCTATTTTGCGCGTCGCACTGGTTTGTGCAGTTTGACACTCGCGCTATTTTGCGCGTCGCACTGTTTTGTGCAGTTTGACACTCGCGCTATTTGCGCGTCGCACTGTTTTGTGCAGTTTATCACTCGCGCTATTTTGCGCGTCGCACTGTTTTGTGCAGTTTGACACTCGCGCTATTTTGCGCGTCGCACTGTTTTGTGCAGTTTGACACTCGCGCTATTTTGCGCGTCGCACTGTTTTGTGCAGTTTATCACTCGCGCTATTTTGCGCGTCGCACTGTTTTGTGCAGTTTGACACTCGCGCTATTTTGCGCGTCGCACTGTTTTGTGCAGTTTGATCACTCGCGCTATTTTGCGCGTCGCACTGTTTTGTGCAGTTTGACACTCGCGCTATTTTGCGCGTCGCACTGTTTTGTGCAGTTTGACACTCGCGCTATTTTGCGCGTCGCACTGTTTTGTGCAGTTTGACACTCGCGCTATTTTGCGCGTCGCACTGTTTGTGCAGTTTGACACTCGCGCTATTTTGCGCGTCGCACTGTTTTGTGCAGTTTATCACTCGCGCTATTTTGCGCGTCGCACTGTTTTGTGCAGTTTGACACTCGCGCTATTTTGCGCGTCGCACTGTTTTGTCGCACTGTTTGTGCAGTTCGACACCGCGCTATTTTGCGCGTCGCGCCTGTTTTGTCAGTTATGACACTCGCGCTATTTTGCGCGTCGCACTGTTTTTTGCAGTTTGACACTCGCGCTATTTTGCGCGTCGCACTGTTTTGTGCAGTTCACACTCGCGCTATTTTGCGCGTCGCACTGTTTTGTGCGTTTATCACTCGCGCTATTTTGCGCGTCGCACTGTTTTGTGCAGTTTATCACTCGCCGCTATTTTGCGCGTCGCACTGTTTCGTGCAGTTGACACTCGCGCTATTTTGCGCGTCGCACTGTTTTGTGCAGTTTTGACACTCACGCAATTTTGCGCGTCGCACTGTTTTGTGCAGTTTGATCATCGCGCTATTTTGCGCGTCGCACTGTTTTGTGCAGTTTAGTCACGTCTCGCGCTATTTGCGCGTCGCACTGTTGTGTGCAGTTTATCACTCGCGCTATTTTGCCGTCGCAGTGTTTTGTGCAGTTTGACACTCCGCGCTATTTGCGACGTCGCACTGTGTTGTGCAGTTTTACACTCGCGCTATTTTGCGCGTTCGCATGTTTGTGCGCACTGTTTAGTTGACACTCGCGCTATTTTTGCGCGTCGCACTGTTTGTGCAGTTTGACACTCGCGCTATTTTTGCGCGTCGCACTAGTTTGTGCAGTTTATCAACTCGCGCTATTTGGCGCGTCGCACTGTTTTGTGCAGTTTGACATCGCGCTATTTTGCGCGTCGCACTGTTTTGTGCAGTTTGACACTCGCAGCTATTTTGCGCGTCGCACTGTTTGTGCAGTTTATCACTCGCCGCTATTTTGCGCGTCGCAGCTGTTTTGTGCAGTTTACACTCGCGCTATTTTGCGCGTCGCACTGTTTTTTGCAGTTTATCACTCGCGGTATTTTGCGCGTCCGTACTGTTTTGTGTTGTTTGACACTCGCTATTTTGCGCGTCGCACTGTTTTGTGCAGTTTATCACTCGCGCTATTTTGCGCGTCGCACTGTTTGTGCAGTTTGACCACTCCGCTATTTTGCGCGTCGCACTGTTTTGTGCAGTTTATCACTCGCGCTATTTTGCGCGTCGCACTGTTTTGTGCAGTTTGACACTCGCGCTATTTTGCGCGTCGCACTGTTTTGTGCAGTTTATCACTCGCGCTATTTTGCACGTCCCACTATTTTGTGCAGTTGAGACTAGCTATTTCGCACGTCGCACTATTTTGTGCAGTTTATCACTCGCGTTATTTTGCGCGTCGCACTGTTTTGTGGAGTTTATCACTGGCGCTATTTTGCGCGTCGCACTATTTTGTCTCATTGAAACTCGCGCTATTTTGCGCGTCGCGCTGTTTTGTGCAGTTTATCAACTGCAGAATTTTGCGCGTCGCACTATTTTGTGCTGTTTATCACTCCTGCTATCTTGCGCGTCGTACTGTTTTGTGCAGTTTATCACTCGCGCTATTTTGCGCGTCGCACTGTTTTGTGCAATTTATCACTCGCGCTATTTTGCGCGTCGCACTGTTTTGTGGAGTTTATCACTCGTGCTATTTTGCGCGTCGCACTATTTGTACAGTTGACACTCGCGTTATTTTGCGCGTCGCACTGTTTTGTACCGTTTCACACTCCCGTAATTTTGCGCGACACACTGTTCTGTGCAGTTGACAATGATGCTATTTTGTCGCACTGTTTTGCGGAGTTTGGCACTCGCGCTATTTTGCGCGTCGCACTGTTTTGTGCAGTTTGACACTCGCGCTATTTTGCGCGTCGCACTGTTTTGTGCAGTTTGATCACTCGCGCTATTTTGCGCGTCGCACTGTTTTGTGCAGTTCACACTCGCGCTATTTTGCGCGTCGCACTGTTTTGTGCAGTTTATCACTCGCGCTATTTTGCGCGTCGCACTGTTTTGTGCAGTTTAGCACTCGCGCTATTTTGCGCGTCGCACTGTTTTGTGCAGTTTATCACTCGCGCTATTTGCGCGTCGCACTGTTTTGTGCAGTTTGACACTCGCGCTATTTTGCGCGTCGCACTGTTTTGTGCAGTTTATCACTCGCGCTATTTTGCGCGTCGCACTGTTTTGTGCAGTTTATCACTCGCGCTATTTTGCGCGTCGCACTGTTTTGTGCAGTTTGACACTCGCGCTATTTTGCGCGTCGCACTGTTTTGTGCAGTTTGATCACTCGCGCTATTTTGCGCGTCGCACTGTTTTGTGCAGTTCACACTCGCGCTATTTTGCGCGTCGCACTGTTTTGTGCAGTTTATCACTCGCGCTATTTTGCGCGTCGCACTGTTTTGTGCAGTTATCACTCGCGCTATTTTGCGCGTCGCACTGTTTTGTGCAGTTTATCACTCGCGCTATTTGCGCGTCGCACTGTTTTGTGCAGTTTGACACTCGCGCTATTTTGCGCGTCGCACTGTTTTGTGCAGTTTATCACTCGCGCTATTTTGCGCGTCGCAGCTGTTTTGTGCAGTTTATCACTCGCGCTATTTTGCGCGTCGCACTGTTTGTGCAGTTCACACTCGCGCTATTTTGCGCGTCGCACTGTTTTGTGCAGTTTATCACTCGCGCTATTTTGCGCGTCGCACTGTTTTGTGCAGTTGACACTCGCGCTATTTTGCGCGTCGCACTGTTTTGTGCAGTTCACACTCGCGCTATTTTGCGCGTCGCACTGTTTGTGCAGTTTATCACTCGCGCTATTTTGCGCGTCGCACTGTTTTGTGCAGTTTATCACTTCGCGCTATTTTGCGCGTCGCACTGTTTTGTGCAGTTTATCACTCGCGCTATTTTGCGCGTCGCACTGTTTTGTGCAGTTCACACTCGCGCTATTTTGCGCGTCGCACTGTTTTGTGCAGTTCACACTCGCGGCTATTTTGCGCGTCCACTGTTTTGTGCAGTTTATCACTCGCGCTATTTTTGCGCGTCGCACTGTTTTGTGCAGTTCACACTCGCGCTATTTTGCGCGTCGCACTGTTTGTGCAGTTTATCACTCGCGCTATTTTGCGCGTCGCAGCTGTTTTGTGCAGTTTGACACTCGCGCTATTTTGCGCGTCGCACTGTTTTGTGCAGTTTGACACTCGCGCTATTTTGCGCGTCGCACTGTTTTGTGCAGTTTGATCACTCGCGCTATTTTGCGCGTCGCACTGTTTTGTGCAGTTTGATCACTCGCGCTATTTTGCGCGTCGCACTGTTTTGTGCAGTTTGACAACTCGCCTATTTTGCGCGTCGCACTATTTTGTGCAGTTTGACACTCGCGCTATTTTGCGCGTCGCACTGTTTTGTGCAGTTTACACTCGCGCTATTTTGCGCGTCGCACTGTTTTGTGCAGTTTGACACTCGCGCTATTTTGCGCGTCGCACTGTTTTGTGCAGTTTATCACATCGCGCTATTTTGCGCGTCGCACTGTTTTGTGCAGTTTGATCACTCGCGCTATTTTGCGCGTCGCACTGTTTTGTGCAGTTTATCACTCGCGCTATTTTGCGCGTCGCACTGTTTTGTGCAGTTTGACACGCGCTATTTTGCGCGTCGAACTGTTTTGTGCAGTTACACTCGCCTATTTGCGCGTCGCACTGTTTTGTGCAGTTTATCACTCGCGCCTATTTTGCGCGTCGCACTGTTTTGTGCAGTTTGACACTCGCGCTATTTTGCGCGTCGCACTGTTTTTGTGCAGTTATCACTCGCGCCTTTTGCGCGTCGCACTGTTTTGTGCAGTTTGACACTCGCGCTATTTTGCGCGTCGCACTGTTTTGTGCAGTTTATCACTCCGCTATTTTCGCGGCGCACTGTTTGTGCAGTTCACACTCGCGCTATTTTGCGCGTCGCACTGTTTTGTGCAGTTTATCACTCGCGCTAATTTTGCGCGTCGCACTGTTTTGTGCAGTTTGACACTCGCGCTATTTTGCGCGTCGCACTGTTTTGTGCAGTTTGACCACTCGCGTCTTTTGCGCTCGCACCTGTTTTGTGCAGTTTCATCACTCGCGCTATTTTGCGGCAGTCGCACGTGTTTGTGCAGTTTATCACTCGCGCTATTTTGCGCGTCGCACTGTTTTGTGCAGTTTGACACTCGCGCTATTTTGCGCGTCGCACTGTTTTGTGCAGTTTATCACTCTCGCGCATTTTTGCGTCGCACTGTTTTGTGCAGTTTCACACTCGTGCTATTTTGCGCGTCGCACTGTTTTGTGCAGTTTATCACTCGCGCTATTTTGCGCGTCGCACTGTTTTGTGCAGTTGACACTCGCGCTATTTTGCGCGTCGCACTGTTTTGTGCAGTTACACTCGCCGCTATTTTGCGCGTCGCACTGTTTTGTGCAGTTTACACTCGCGCTAGTTTGCGCGTCGCACTGTTTTGTGCAGTTACACTCGCGCTATTTTGCGCGTCGCACTGTTTGTGCAGTTTGACACTCGCGCTATTTGCGCGTCGCACTGTTTTGTGCAGTTTGACACTCGCGCTAGTTTTGCGCGTCGCACTGTTTTGTGCAGTTTCATCACTCGCGCTATTTTGCGCGTCGCACTGTTTGTGCAGTTTATCACTCGCGCTATTTGCGCGTCGCACTGTTTTGTGCAGTTTTCACACTCGCGCTATTTTGCGCGTCGCACTGTTTTGTGCATTTATCACTCGCGCTATTTTGCGCGTCGCACTGTGTTGTGCAGTTTTCACTCGCGCTATTTTGCGCATCGCACTGTTTTGTGCAGCTGACACTCGCGCTATTTGCGCGTCGCACTGTTTGTGCAGTTTATCACCTGCGCTATTTGCGCGTCACACTGTTTTGTGCAGTTTATCACTGCTTCTATTTTGCACGTCGCACTGTTTTGTGCAGTTCATGAGTCGTGCTATTTTTCCGGTCGCACTGTTTGTGCAGTTGACACTAGCGCTATTTGTCGCGTCGCACTATTTTGTGCAGTTTATCACTCGCGCTTTTTTGCGCATCGCACTGTTTTGTATAGTTTCTCACTCCCGCAATTTTGCGCGTCGCACTATTTTGTGCAGTTGACACTCGCGCAATTTTTCGCGTCGCACTGTTTTGTGCAGTTTATCACTCGCGCTATTTTGCGCATCGCACTGTTTTGTGCAGTTGACACTCGCGCAATTTCGCTCGTCCCTCGATTTTGGGCAGTTGACACTCGCGCTATTTTGCGCGTCGCACTGTTTTGTGCTATTTCTCACTCCTGCGTCGCACTGTTTTGTGCAGTTGACACTCGCGCTATTTTGCGCGGTCGCACTGTTTTGTGCAGTTTATCACTAGCGCTATTTTGCGCGTCGCACTGTTTTGTGCAGTTTATCACTCGCGCTATTTGCGCGTCGCACTGTTTTGTGCAGTTTGATCACTCGCGCTATTTTGCGCGTCGCACTGTTTTGTGCAGTTTGACACTCGCTGCTATTTTGCGCGTCGCACTGTTTTGTGCAGTTTACACTCGCGCTATTTTGCGCGTCGCACAGTTTTGTGCAGTTTGACACTCGCGCTATTTGCGCGTCGCACTGTTTTGTGCAGTTTATCACTCGCGCTATTTTGCGCGTCGCACTGTTTTGTGCAGTTTGACACTCGCGCTATTTTGCGCGTCGCACTGTTTTGTGCAGTTTGACACCTCGCGCTATTTTGCGCGTCGCACTGTTTTTGTGCAGTTTATCACTCGCGCTATTTTGCGCGTCGCACTGTTTTGTGCAGTTTGACACTCGGCTATTTTGCGCGTCGCACTGTTTTGTGCAGTTTATCACTCGCGCTATTTTGCGCGTCGCACTATTTTGTGCAGTTTACAATTTGCGCGTCGCACTGTTTTGTGCAGTTTATCACTCGCGCTATTTTGCGCGTCGCACTGTTTGTGCAGTTTGATCACTCGCGCTATTTTGCGCGTCGCACTGTTTTGTGCAGTTTATCACTCGCGCTATTTTGCGCGTCGCACTGTTTTGTGCAGTTTATCACTCGCGCTATTTTGCGCGTCGCACTGTTTTGTGCAGTTTGATCACTCGCGCTATTTTGCGCGTCGCACTGTTTTGTGCAGTTTGACACTCGCGCTATTTTGCGCGTCGCACTGTTTTGTGCAGTTTATCACTCGCGCTATTTGCGCGTCGCACTGTTTGTGCAGTTTATCACTCGCGCTATTTTGCGCGTCGCACTGTTTTGTGCAGTTTATCACTCGCGCTATTTTGCGCGTCGCACTGTTTTGTCAGTTTACACTCGCGCTATTTTGCGCGTCGCACTGTTTTGTGCAGTTTACACTCGCGCTATTTTGCGCGTCGCACTGTTTTGTGCAGTTTATCACTCGCGCTATTTTGCGCGTCGCACTGTTTTGTGCAGTTTATCACCTCGCGCTATTTTGCGCGTCGCACTGTTTTGTGCAGTTTGATCACTCGCGCTATTTTGCGCGTCGCACTGTTTTGTGCAGTTTATCACTCGCGCTATTTTGCGCGTCGCACTGTTTTGTGCAGTTTGACACCTCGCGCTATTTTGCGCGTCGCACTGTTTTGTGCAGTTTATCACTCGCGCTATGTTGCGCGTCGCACTGTTTTGTGCAGTTTGACACTAGCGCTATTTTGCGCGTCGCACTGTTTTGTGCAGTTTATCACTCGCGCTATTTTGCGCGTCGCACTGTTTTGTGCAGTTTGACACTCGCGCTATTTTGCGCGTCGCACTGTTTTGTGGCAGTTATCACTCGCGCTATTTTGCGCGTCGCACTGTTTTGTGCAGTTTGACACTCGCGCTATTTTGCACGTCGCACGGTTTTGTGCAGTTTATCACTCGCGCTATTTTGCGCGTCGCACTGTTTTTGTGCAGTTTGACACTCGCGCTATTTTGCGCGTCGCACTGTTTTGTGCAGTTTATCACTCGCGCTAATTTTGCGCGTCGCACTGTTTGTGCAGTTTATCACTCGCGCTATTTTGCGCGTCGCACTGTTTTGTGCAGTTTGACACTCGCGCTATTTTGCGCGTCGCACTGTTTGGTGCAGTTTGACACTCGCGCTATTTTGCGCGTCGCACTGTTTTGTGCAGTTCACACTCGCTGCTATTTTGCGCGTCGCACTGTTTGTGCATTTATCACTCGCGCTATTTTGCGCGTCGCACTGTTTTGTGCAGTTTTACACTCGCGCTATTTTGCGCGTCGCACTGTTTGTGCAGTTGATCACTCCGCTATTTTGCGCGTCGCACTGTTTTGTGCAGTTTATCACTCGCGCTATTTTGCGCGTTCGCACTGTTTTGGTGCAGTTTATCACTCGGCTATTTTGCGCGCGCCACTGTTTTGTGCAGTTATCACTCGCCGCTAGTTTGCCGTCGCACAGTTTTGTGCAGTTTATCACTCGCGCTATTTTGCGCGTCGCACTGTTTTGTGCAGTTTAACACTCGCGCTATTTTGCGCGTCGCACTGTTTTGTGCAGTTTGACACTCGCGCTATTTTGCGCGTCGCACTGTTTTGTGCAGTTTGATCACTCGGCCTATTTTGCGCGTCGCACTGTTTTGTGCAGTTTGAGCACTCCGCTATTTTGCGCGTCGCATGTTTGGTGGCAGTTCATCACTGCCCGCGCTAATTTTGCGCGTCGCACTGTTTTGTGCAGTTATCACTCGCGCTATTTTGCGCGTCGCACTGTTTTGTGCATTTAACACTCGCGCTATTTTGCGCGTCGCACTGTTTTGTGCAGTTTATCACTCGCGCTATTTTGCGCGTCGCACTGTTTTTGGCAGTTTGACACTCGCGCTATTTTGCACGTCGCACTGTTTTGTGCAGTTTATCACTCGCGCTATTTTGCGCGTCGCACTGTTTTGTGCAGTTTCCACTCGCTGCTATTTTGCGCGTCGCACTGTTTTGTGCAGTTCATCACTCGCGCTATTTTGCGCGTCGCACCTGTTTTGTGCAGTTCATCACTCGCGCTATTTTGCGCGTCGCACTGTTTTGTGCAGTTTATCACTCGCGCTATTTTGCGCGTCGCACTGTTTTGTGCAGTTCATCACTCGCGCTATTTTGCGCGTCGCACTGTTTTGTGAGTTTATCACTCGCGCTATTTTGCGCGTCGCACTGTTTTGTGCAGTTTATCACTCGCGCTATTTTGCGCGTCGCACTGTTTTTTGCAGTTTGATCACTCGCGCTATTTTGCGCGTCGCACTGTTTTGTGCAGTTCAACACTCGCGCTGTTTTGCGCGTCGCACTTGTTTTGTGCAGTTCATCACTCGCGCAATTTTGCGCGTCGCACTGTTTTGTGCAGTTTATCACTCGCGCTATTTTGCGCGTCGCACTATTTTGCACAGTTTATCACTAGCGCAATTTTGCGCGTCGCACTGTTTTGTGCAGTTTATCAATCGCGCTATTTTGCACGTCGCACTGTTTTGTGCAGTTGACACTCGCGCTATTTTGCGCGTCGCACTGTTTTGTGCAGCTGACACTCGCGCTATTTTTCGCGTCGCACAGTTTTGTCCAGTTTATCGCCGCGTTATTTTGCGGGTCGCACTGTTTTATGCAGTTTATCACTCCTGCTATTTTGCGGGTCGCACTGTTTTGTGCAGTTGACACTAGCGTTATTTTGCGCGTCGCACTATTTTGTGCAGTTTATCACTCGCGCTATTTTGCGCGTGCACTATTTTGTGCAGTTGACACTCGCGCTATTCTGCGCGTTGTACTGTTTTGTGCAGTTTATCACTCGCGCTATTTTGCACGTCACACTGTTTTGTGCAGTTGACACTTGCTATTTTGCGCGTCGCACTATTTTGTGCTGTTTGTCACTCGCGTTATTTGGCACGTCGCACTGTTTTGTGGAGTTTATCACTCGCGCTATTTTGCGCGTCGCACTGTTTTGTGCAGTTATCACTCGCGCTATTTGCGCGTCGCACTGTTTTGTGCAGTTTATCACTCGCGCTATTTTGCGCGTCGCACTGTTTTGTGCAGTTTGAACACTCGCGCTATTTTGCGCGTCGCACTGTTTTGTGCAGTTATCACTCGCGCTATTTTGGCGTCGTCGCATGTTCTGTGCAGTTGGACACTCGCGCTATTTTGCGCGTCGCACTGTTTTGTGCAGTTTATCACTCGCGCTATTTGCGCGTCGCATAGTTTTGTGCAGTTTATCACTCGCGCTATTTTGCGCGTCGCACTGTTTTGTGCAGTTTGACACTCGCGCTATTTTGCGCGTCGCACTGTTTTGTGCAGTTTGACACTCGCGCTATTTTGCGCGTCGCACTGTTTGTGCAGTTCACACTCGCGCTTATTTTGCGCGTCGCACTGTTTGTGCAGTTTATCACTCGCGCTATTTTGCGCGTCGCACTGTTTTGTGCAGTTTGACACTCGCGCTATTTTGCGCGTCGCACTGTTTTGTGCAGTTCACACTCGCGCTATTTTGCGCGTCGCACTGTTTTGTGCAGTTTGATCACTCGCGCTATTTTGCGCGTCGCACTGTTTTGTGCAGTTCACACTCGCGCTATTTTGCGCGTCGCACTGTTTTGTGCAGTTTATCACTCGCGCTAGTTTGCGCGTCGCACTGTTTTTGTGCAGTTTGACACTCCGCGCTATTTTGCGCGTCGCACTGTTTTGTGCAGTTTGACACTCGCGCTATTTTGCGCGTCGCACTGTTTGTGCAGTTCACACTCGCGCTATTTTGCGCGTCGCACTGTTTTGTGCAGTTTGACACTCCGCGCTATTTTGCGCGTCGCACTGTTTTGTGCAGTTTATCACTCCGCTATTTTGCGCGTCGCACTGTTTTGTGCAGTTTGACACTCGCGCTATTTTGCGCGTCGCACTGTTTGTGCAGTTTGATCACTCGCGCTATTTTGCGCGTCGCACTGTTTTAGTGCAGTTTGATCACTCGCGCTATTTTGCGCGTCGCACTGTTTTGTGCAGTTTTATCACTCGCGCTATTTTGCGCGTCGCACTGTTTTGTGCAGTTTGACACTCGCGCTATTTTGCGCGTCGCACTGTTTTGTGCAGTTTGACACTCGCGCTATTTTGCGCGTCGCACTGTTTTGTGCAGTTTATCACTCGCGCTATTTGCGCGTCGCACTGTTTTGTGCAGTTTACACTCGCGCTATTTTGCGCGTCGCACTGTTTTGTGCAGTTTGACACTCGCGCTATTTTGCGCGTCGCACTGTTTTGTGCAGTTATCACTCGCGCTATTTTGCGCGTCGCACTGTTTTGTGCAGTTTATCACTCGCGCTATTTTGCGCGTCGCACTAGTTTTGTGCAGTTCTACACTCGCGCTATTTTGCGCGTCGCACTGTTTTGTGCAGTTTATCACTCGCGCTATTTTACGCGTCGCACTGTTTTGTGCAGTTTGATCACTCGCGCTATTTTGCGGTCGCACTGTTTTGTGCAGTTTGACACTCGCGCTATTTTGCGCGTCGCAATGTTTGTGCAGTTTATCACTCGCGCTATTTTGCGCGTCGCACTGTTTTGTGCAGTTTATCACTGGCGCTATTTTGCGCGTCGCACTGTTTTGTGCAGGTTGACACTCAGCGCTATTTTGCGCGTCGCACTAGTTTTGTGCAGTTTATCACTCGCGATATTTTGCGCGTCGCCCTGTTTTGTGCAGTTTACACTCGCGCTATTTGCGCGTCGCACTGTTTTGTGCAGTTTACACTCGGCGCTATTTTGCGCGTCGCACTGTTTTGTGCAGTTTATCACTCGCGCTATTTTGCGCGTCGCACTGTTTTGTGCAGTTTACACTCGCGCTATTTTGCGCGTCGCACTGTTTTGTGCAGTTTGACACTCGCGCTATTTTGCGCGTCGCACTGTTTTGTGCAGTTTATCACTCGCGCTATTTTGCGCGTCGCACTGTTTTGTGCAGTTTGACACTCGCGCTATTTTGCGCGTCGCACTGTTTTGTGCAGTTTATCACTCGCAGCTATTTTGCGCGTCGCACTGTTTTGTGCAGTTTACACTCGCGCTATTTTGCGCGTCGCACTGTTTTGTGCAGTTGACACTCGCGCTATTTTGCGCGTCGCACTGTTTTGTGCAGTTGACACTCGCGCTATTTTGCGCGTCGCACTGTTTTGTGCAGTTGACACTCGCGCTATTTTGCGCGTCGCACTGTTTTGTGCAGTTTATCACTCGCGCTATTTTGCGCGTCGCACTGTTTTGTGCAGTTGACACTCGCGCTATTTTGCGCGTCGCACTGTTTTGTGCAGTTTCACACTCGCGCTATTTTGGGCGTCGCACTGTTTTGTGCAGTTTATCACTCGCGCTATTTTGCGCGTCGCACTGTTTTGTGCAGTTTATCACTCATGCTATTTTGCACGTCGCACTATTTTGTGCAGTTCATGAGTCGCGCTATTTTGCGGGTCGCACTGTTTTGTGCAGTTGACACTAGCGCTATTTGTCGCGTCGCACTATTTTGTGCAGTTTATCACTCGCGCTTTTTTGCGCGTCGCACTGTTTTGCATAGTTTCTCACTCCCGCAATTTTGCGCGTCGCACTATTTTGTGCAGTTGACACTAGCGCTTTTTTGAGCGTTGCACTATTTTGTGCAGTTTATCACTCGCGCTTTTTTGCGCGTCGCACTGTTTTGTGAAGCTTCACTCCCGCAATTTTGCGGGTCGCACTATTTTGTGCAGCTGACACTCGCGCTATGTTGCGCGTCGCACTGTTTTGTGCAGTTGACACTCGCGGTATTTTTCGCGTCGCACTGTTTTGTGCAGTTTATCACTCGCGCTATTTTGCGCGTCGCACTGTTTTGTGCAGTTGACACTCGCGCTATTTTGCGCGTCGCACTGTTTTGTGCAGTTTATCACTCGCGCTATTTTGCGCGTCGCACTGTTTTGTGCAGTTGACACTCGCGCTATTTTGGCGCGTCGCACTGTTTTGTGCAGTTTATCACTCGCGCTATTTTGCGCGTCGCACTGTTTTGTGCAGTTTATCACTCGCGCTATTTTGCGCGTCGCACTGTTTTGTGCAGTTTATCACTCGCGCTATTTTGCGCGTCGCACTGTTTTGTGCAGTTGACACTCGCGCTATTTTGCGCGTCGCACTGTTTTGTGCAGTTTGACACTCGCGCTATTTTGCGCGTCGCACTGTTTTGTGCAGTTTATCACTCGCGCTATTTTGCGCGTCGCACTGTTTTGTGCAGTTTATCACTCGCGCTATTTTGCGCGTCGCACTGTTTTGTGCAGTTTGACACTCGCGCTATTTTGCGCGTCGCACTGTTTTGTGCAGTTTGACACTCGCGCTATTTTGCGCGTCGCACTGTTTTGTGCAGTTTATCACTCGCGCTATTTTGCACGTCGCACTGTTTTGTGCAGTTGACACTAGCTATTTTGCGCGTCGCACTATTTTGTGCAGTTTATCAGTCGTGTTATTTTGCGCGTCGCACTGTTTTGTGGAGTTTATCACTGGCGCTATTTTGCGCGTCGCACTATTTTGTCCCGTTGACACTCGCGCTATTTTGCGCGTCGCGCTGTTTTGTGCAGTTTATCAACCGCAGAATTTTGCGCGTCGCACTGTTTTGTGCTGTTTATCACTCCTGCTATCTTGCGCGTCGTACTGTTTTGTGCAGTTTATCACTCGCGCTATTTTGCGCGTCGCACTGTTTTGTGCAATTTATCACTCGCGCTATTTTGCGCGTCGCACTGTTTTGTGGAGTTTATCACTCTTGCTATTTTGCGCGTCGCACTATTTTGTACAGTTGACACTCGCGCTATTTTGCGCGTCGCACTGTTTTGTACCGTTTCACACTCCCGCAATTTTGCGCGACACACTGTTCTGTGCAGTTGACATTGATGCTATTTTGCGCGTCGCACTGTTTTGTGCAGTTTATCACTCGCGCTATTTTGCACGTCGCACTGTTTTGTGCAGTTGACACTAGCGCTATTTTGCGCGTCGCACTATTTCGTACAGTTGACACTCGCGCTATTTTGCGCGTCGCACTGTTTTGTACAGTTTCACACCCCGCTATTTTGCGCGACCCACTGTTTTCTGCAGTTGACACTAGCGCTATTTTTCGCGTCGCACTGTTTTGTGCAGTTTATCACTCGCGCTATTTTGCGCATCGCACTGTTTTGTGCAGTTTATCAACCGCGCTATTTTGCGCGTCGCACTGTTTTGTGCTTTTATCACTCCTGCTATCTTGCGCGTCGCACTGTTTTGTGCAGTTGACACTCGCGCTATTTTGCGCGTCGCACTGTTTTGTGCAGCTGACACTCGCGCTATTTTTCGCGTCGCACTATTTTGTGCAGTTGACACTCGCGCAATTTCGCTCGTCCCTCGATTTTGTGCAGTTGACACTCGCGCTATTTTGCGCGTCGCACTATTTTGTGCAGTTTATCAACCGCGCTATTTTGCGCGTCGCACTGTTTTAGGCTGTTTATCACTCCTGCTATCTTGCGCGTCGCACTGTTTCATGCAGGTGACACTCGCGATGTTTTGCGCGTCGCACTGTTTTGTGCAGCTGACACTCGCGCTCTTTTGCGCGTCGCACTGTTTTGTGCAGTTTATCACCCGCGCTATTTTGCGCGTCGCATTGTTTTGTGCAGTTTATCACTCCTGCTATTTTGCACGTCGCACTGTTTTGCGCAGTTTATCACTCGCGCTATTTTGCGGGTCGCACTGTTTTTTGCAGTTGACACTAGCGCTATTTTGGCCGTCGCACTGTTTTGTGCAGTTTACCACTCGCGGTATTTTGCACGTCGCACTATTTTTTGCAGTTGACACTCGCGCTATTTTGCGCGTCGCACTGTTTTGTGCAGTTTATCACTCGCGCTATTTTGCACGTCACACTGTTTTGTGCAGTTGACACTAGCGCTATTTTGCGCGTCGCACTATTTTGTGCAGTTTATCACTCGCGCTATTTTGCGTGTCGCACTATTTTGTCCCGTTGACACTCGCGCTATTTTTCGCGTCACACTGTTTTGTGCAGTTTATCACTTGTGCTATTTTGCGCGTCGCACTGTTTTGTGCAGTTTATCACTCGCGCTATTTTGCGCGTCACACTGTTTTGTGCAGTTGGCACTAGCACTATTTTGCGCGTCGAACTGTTTTGTGCAACTTATCACTCGCGCTATTTTGCGCGTCGCACTATTTTGTACAGTTGACACTCGCGCTATTTTGCGCGTCGCACTGTTTTGTACAGTTTCACACTCCCGCTATTTTTCGCGACACACTGTTCTGTGCAGTTGACATTGATGCCATTTTGCGCGTCGCACTGTTTTGTGCAGTTTATCACTCGCGCTATTTTGCTCGTCGCGCTGTTTTGTGCAGTTGATACTAGCGTTTTTTTGCACGTCCCACTATTTTGTGCAGTTTATCACTCGCGCTTTTTTGCGCGTCGCACTGTTTTGCATAGTTTCTCACTCCCGCAATTTTGCGCGTCGCACTATTTTGTGCAGTTGACACTCGCGCTATTTTGCGCGTCGCACTGTTTTGTGCAGTTGACACTCGCGGTATTTTGCGCGTCGCACTGTTTTGTGCAGTTGACACACGCGGTATTTTGCTCGTCCCTCGATTTTGTGCAGTTGACACTCGCGCTATTTTGCGCGTCGCACTGTTTTGTGCAGTTTATCCACCGCGCTATTTTGCGCGTCACACTGTTTTGTGCTGTTTATCGCTCGCGCAATTTTGCGCGTCGCACTGTTTTGTGCTGTTTATCACTCCTGCTATCTTGCGCGTCGCACTGTTTTGTGCAGCTGACACTCGCGCTATTTTGCGCATCGCACTGTTTTGTGCAGCTGACACTCGCGCTATTTTGCGCGTCACACTGTTTTGTGCAGTTTATCACCTGCGCTATTTTGCGCGTCACACTGTTTTGCGCAGTTTATCACTCCTGCTATTTTGCACGTCGCACTGTTTTGTGCAGTTCATGAGTCGCGCTATTTTGCCGGTCGCACTGTTTTGTGCAGTTGACACTAGCGCTATTTGTCGCGTCGCACTATTTTGTGCAGTTTATCACTCGCGCTTTTTTGCGCATCGCACTGTTTTGTATAGTTTCTCACTCTCGCAATTTTGCGCGTCGCACTATTTTGTGCAGTTGACACTCGCGCTATTTTTCGCGTCGCACTGTTTTGTGCAGTTTATCACTCGCGCTATTTTGCGCGTCGCACTGTTTTGTGCAGTTGACACTCGCGCAATTTCGCTCGTCCCTCGATTTTGTGCAGTTGACACTCGCGCTATTTTTCGCGTTGCACTGTTTTGTGCAGTTTATCAACCGCGCTATTTTGCGCGTCGCACTATTTTGTGCTGTTTATCACTCCTGCTATCTTGCAGGTTGCACTGTTTTGTGCAGTTGACACTGGCGCTATTTTGCGCATCGCACTGTTTTGTGCAGCTGACACTCGCGCTATTTTGCGCGTCGCACTGTTTTGTGCAGTTTATCACCCGCGCTATTTTACGCGTCACACTGTTTTGTGCAGTTTATCACTCCTGCTATTTTGCACGTCGCACTGTTTTGTGCAGTTCATGACTGGCGCTATTTTGCGGGTCGCACTGTTTTGTGCAGTTGACACTAGCGCTATTTGTCGCGTCGCACTGTTTTGTGCAGTTTATCACTCGCGCTATTTTGCGCGTCGCACAATTTTGTGCAGTTGACACTCGCTCAATTTTGTGCGTCACACTGTTTTGTGCAGTTGACACTCGCGGTATTTTGCGCGTCGCACTGTTTTGTGCAGTTTATCACTCGCGCTATTTTCTGCGTCGCACTGTTTTGTACAATTGACACTCGCGCAATTTCGCTCGTCCCACGATTTTGTGCAGTTGACACTCGCGCTATTTGCACTGTTTGTGCGTTTATCACTCGCGCTATTTTGCGCGTCGCACTGTTTTGTGCAGTTTGACACTCGCGCTATTTGCGCGTCGCACTGTTTTGTGCAGTTTTACACTCGCGCTATTTGCGCGTCGCACTGTTTTGTGCAGTTTGCACACTCGCGCTATTTTGCGCGTCGCACTGTTTGTGCAGTTTACACTCGCGCTATTTTGCGCGTCGCACTGTTTTGTGCAGTTTATCACTCGCGCTATTTTGCGCGTCGCACTGTTTTCGTGCAGTTATCACTCGCGCTATTTTGCGCGTCGCACTGTTTTGTTGCAGTTTGACACTCGCGCTATTTTGCGCGTCGCACTGTTTTGTGCAGTTCACACTCGCGCTATTTGCGCGTCGCACTGTTTTGTGCAGTTTGACACTCGCGCTATTTTCGCGTCGCACTGTTTTGTGCAGTTTATCACTCGCGCTATTTTGCGCGTCGCACTGTTTTGTGCAGTTTGACACTCGCGCTATTTTGCGCGTCGCACTGTTTTGTGCAGTTTATCACTCGCGCTATTTTGCGCGTCGCACTGTTTGTGCAGTTTGACACTCGCGCTATTTTGCGCGTCGCACTGTTTTGTGCAGTTTGACACTCGAGCTATTTTTGCGCGTCGCACTGTTTTGTGCAGTTTGACACTAGCGCTATTTTGCGCGTCGCACTGTTTTGTGCAGTTCACACTCGCGCTATTTTGCGCGTCGCACTGTTTTGTGCAGTTTATCACTCGCGCTATTTTGCGCGTCGCCCGTTTTGTGCAGTTTGACACCTCGCGCTATTTTGCGCGTCGCACTGTTTTGTGCAGTTTGACACTCGCGCTATTTTGCGCGTCGCACTGTTTTGTGCAGTTTATCACTCGCGCTATTTTGGCGTCGCATGTTTTGTGCAATTTGACACTCGCGACTATTTTGCGCGTCGCACTGTTTGTGCAGTTTATCACTCGCGCTATTTTGCGCGTCGCACTGTTTTGTGCAGTTTATCACTCGCGCTATTTTTGCGCCGTCGCACTGTTTTGTGCAGTTTATCACTCGCGCTATTTTGCGCGGTCGCACTGTTTTGCGTGCAGTTTTGAACACCTCGCGCTTATTTGTGCGCGTCGCACTGTTTTGTGCAGTTTATCACTCGCGCTATTTTGCGCGTCGCACTGTTTTGTGCAGTTTATCACTCGCGCTATTTTGCGCGTCGCACTGTTTTGTGCAGTTTACTCACTGTTTTGTGCAGTTGACACTCGCGCTATTTGCGCTGTCGCACTGTTTTGTGCAGTTTATCACTCGCGCTATTTGCGCGTCGCAGCTGTTTTGTGCAAGTTGATCAACTCGCCCTATTTGCGCGTCGCACTGTTTTGTGCAGTTTGACACTCGCCGCTATTTTGCGCGTCGCACTGTTTGTGCAGTTTGACACTCGCGCTATTTTGCGCGTCGCACTGTTTTGTGCAGTTTATCACTCGCGCTATTTTGCGCGTCGCACTGTTTTGTGCAGTTTATCACTCGCGCTATTTTGCGCGTCGCACTGTTTTGTGCAGTTTGACACTCGCGCTATTTTGCGCGTCGCACTGTTTTGTGCAGTTATCACTCGCGCTATTTTGCGCGTCGCACTGTTTTGTGCAGTTATCACTCGAGCTATTTTGCGCGTCGTCACTGTTTTGTGCAGTTTGACCACTCGCGCTATTTTGCGCGTTCGCACTGTTTTGTGCAGTTCACACTCGCGCTATTTTGCGCGTCGCACTGTTTTGTGCAGTTTATCACTCGCGCTATTTTGCGCGTCGCACTGTTTTTATGCAGTTTATCACTCGCGCTATTTTGCGCGTCGCACTGTTTTGTGCAGTTCACACTCGCGCTATTTTGCGCGTCGCACTGTTTTGTGCAGTTTGTCACTCGCGCTATTTTGCGCGTCGGCACTGTTTTGTGCAGTTTGACACTCGCGCTATTTTGCGCGTCGCATGTTTTGTGTCAGTTTGCACTAGGCAGCTATTTTGCGCGTCGCACAGTGTTTGTGCAGTTGACACTCGCGCTATTTTGCGCGTCGCACTGTTTTTGGGCAGTTTATCACTCGCGCTATTTTGTGCACGTCGCACTGTTTTGTGCAGTTTGACACTCGCGCTATTTGCGAGTCGCCTGTTTTGTGCAGTTTCTCACTCGCGCTATTTTGCGCGTCGCACTGTTTTGTGCGTTCACACTCGCGCATTTTGCGCGTCGCACTGTTTTGTGCAGTTTATCACTCGCGCTATTTTGCGCGTCGCACTGTTTTGTGCATGTTTGACACTCGCGCTATTTTGCGCGTCGCACTGTTTTGTGCAGTTTATCACTCGCGCTATTTTGCGCGTCGCACTGTTTTGTGCAGTTTGACACTCGCGCTATTTTGCGCGTCGCACATCGTTTTGTGCAGTTTATCACTCGCGCTATTTGCGCGTCGCACTGTTTTGTGCAGTTTATCACTCGCGCTATTTTGCGCGTCGCACTGTTTTGTGCAGTTTGACACTCGCGCTATTTTGGCGCGTCGCACTGTTTTGTGCAGTTTATCACTCGCGCTATTTTGCGCGTCGCACTGTTTTGTGCATTTACACTCGCGCTATTTTGCGCGTCGCACTGTTTGTGGCAGTTGACACTCGCGTTATTTTGCGCGTCGCACTGTTTTGTGCAGTTTGACACTCGCGCTATTTGCGCGTCGCACTGTTTTGTGCAGTTTGACCACTCGCGCTATTTTGCGCGTCGCACTGTTTTGTGCAGTTTATCACTCGCGCTATTTTGCGCGTCGCACTGTTTTGTGCAGGTTTGACACTCGCGCTATTTTGCGCGTCGCACTGTTTTGTGCAGTTCTCACTCGCGCTATTTTGCGCGTAGCACTGTTTTGTGCAGTTTGACACTCGCGCTATTTTGCGCGTCGCACTGTTTTTTACAGTTTATCACTCGCGCTATTTTGCGCGTCGCTCTGTTTTGTGCAGTTTATCACTCCTGCTATTTTGCGGGTCGCACTGTTTTGTGCAGTTGACACTCGCGCTATTTTGCGCGTCGCACTGTTTTGTGCAGTTTATCAACCGCGCTATTTTGCGCGTCGCACTGTTTTGTGCTGTTTATCACTCCTGCTATCTTGCGCGTCGCACTGTTTTGTGCAGTTGACACTCGCGCTATTTTGTGCGTCGCACTGTTTTGTGCAGCTGACACTCGCGCTATTTTTCGCGTCGCACTGTTTTGTCCAGTTTATCGCCGCGCTATTTTGCGGGTCGCACTGTTTTGTGCAGTTTATCACTCCTGCTATTTTGCGGGTCGCACTGTTTTGTGCAGTTGACACTCGCGCTATTTTGCGCGTCGCACTGTTTTGTGCAGTTTATCAACCGCGCTATTTTGCGCGTCGCACTGTTTTGTGCTTTTTATCACTCCTTCTATTTTGCGCGTCGCACTGTTTTGTGCAGTTCTACACTCGCGCTATTTTGCGCGTCGCACTGTTTTGTGCAGTTTATCACTCGCCTATTTGCGCGTACGCGACTGTTTTGTGCAGTTTGACACTCGCGCTATTTTGCGCTCGCACTGTTTTGTGCAGTTTCTACACCTCGCGCTATTTTTTGCGCGCTCGCACTGGTTTAGTGCAGTTTCACTCGCGCAATTTGCGAGTCGCACAGTTTGTGCAGTTTGACACTCGCGCTATTTTGCGCGTCGCACTGTTTTGTGCAGTTCACACTCGCGCTAATTTTGCGCGTCGCACTGTTTTGTGCAGTTTATCACTCGTGCTATTTTGCGCGTCGCACTGTTTTGTGCGGTTTGACACTCCGGCTATTTTGCGCGTCTCAATTGTTTTGTGCGTGGTATCACTCTCAGCTATTTTGCGCGTCGCACTGTTTTGTGCAGTTTGACACTCGCGCTATTTTGCGCGTCGCACTGTTTTGTGCAGTTTGACACTCGCGCTATTTTGCGCGTCGCACTGTTTTTGTGCAGTTTGACACTCGCGCTATTTTGCCGCGTCGCACTGTTTTGTGCAGTTTGACACTCGCGGTATTTTGCGCGTCGCACTGTTTTGTGCAGTTATCAACTCGCGCTAATTTTGCGCGTCGCACTGTTTTGTGCAGTTTATCACTCGCGCTATTTTGCGCGTCGCACTGTTTTGTGCAGTTTGACACTCGCGCTATTTTGCGCGTCGCACTATTTTGTGCAGTTATCACTCGCGCTATTTTGCGCGTCGCACTGTTTTGTGCAGTTTGACACTCGCGCTATTTTGCGCGTCGCACTGTTTTGTGCAGTTCACACTCGCGCTATTTTGCGCGTCGCACTGTTTTGTGCAGTTTCGGACACTCGCGCTATTTTGCGCGTCGCACTGTTTTGTGCAGTTTGACACTCGCGCTATTTTGCGCGTCGCACTGTTTTGTGCAGTTCACACTCGCGCTATTTTGCGCGTCGCACTGTTTTGTGCAGTTTCACACTCGCGCTATTTTTGCGGTCGCACTGTTTTGTGCAGTTTATGCACTCGCGCTATTTTGCGCGTCGCACTGTTTGTGCAGTTTGACACTCGCGCTATTTGTGCGTCGCACTGTTTTGTGCAGTTTGATCACTCGCGCTATTTTGCGCGTCGCACTGTTTTGTGCAGTTTATACTCGCGCATTTTGCGCGTCGCACTGTTTTGTGCAGTTTTCACTCGCGCTATTTTGCGCGTTCGCACTGTTTTGTGCAGTTTGATCACTCGTGCTATTTGCGGCGTCGCACTGTTTTGTGCAGTTTGACACTCGCGCTATTTGCGCGTCGCACTATTTTGGGCAGTTTATCACTCGCGCTATTTTGCTCGTCGCGCTATTTTGCGCATCGCATTGTTTTGTGCAGTTTATCACTCGCGCTATTTTGCGTGTCGCTCTGTTTTGTGGAGTTTATCACTCACGCTATTTTGAGCGTCGCACTATTTTGTGCAGCTGACACTCGCGTTATTTTGCGCGTTGCACCATTTTGTACAGTTTCTCACTCCCGCTATTTTGCGCGACGCACCGTTTTGTGCAGTTGATATTCATGCTATTTTGCGCGTCGCACTATTTTGGGCAGTTTATCACTCGCGCTATTTTGCCCGTCGCGCTAATTTGTGCAGTTGACAGCAGCGCTTTTTTGCGCGTAGCACTGTTTTGTGCAGTTTCTCACTCCTGCTATTTTGCGCATCGCACTGTTCTGTGAAGTTGACACTCGCGCGATTTTGCACGTCGCACTATTTTGTGCAGTTTATCACTCGCGCTATTTTGTGCAGTTGAGACTGCGCTATTTTGCGCGTCGTACTATTTTGTGCAGTTTATCACTCGCATTATTTTGCGCGTCGCACAGATTTGTGGAGTTTATCACTCACACTATTTTCCATGTTGCACTGTTTTGTGTAGTTGAAACTCGAGCTATTTTGCGCGTCGCATTGTTTTGTGCAGTTCACATTCGCGCTATTTTGCGCGTCGCACTGTTTTGTGCAGTTTATCACTCGCAATATTTTGCGCTTTGCACTGTTTTGTGCAGTTTAGCACTCGCGCTATTTTGCATGTCGCACAGTTTTGTGCAGTTTATCTTTCGGGCTATTTTGCGTGTGGCACTGTTTCGTGCAGTTCGTGCTCACGCTATTTTGCGTGTCTCACAGCTTTGTGCAGTTTATCACTCCTGCTATTTTGGGCGTCGCACTGTTCTGTGCAATTGACACTCGCACCATTTTGCGCATCGCACTGTTTTGTGCAGTTTATCACTCGCGCTATTTTGCGCGTCGCACTGTTTTGTGCAGTTTATCACTCGCGCTATTTTGCGCGTCGCACTATTTTGTGTTGTTTCTCACTCCCGCTATTTTGCGCCTCGCACTGTTCTGTGCAGTCGACACTCGCGCTATTTTGC